>OY101448.1:84162609-84240091 GCA_956483635.1 Panzeria rudis
TTGCATTAATGACTTGCAAATTGAAAAATGTGATATAAAAAACTATTTTTTTTTAATGGCGTGGGAAAACAAAAATTTTTAAGTATAATAAAGCTATAAATACATAAGGATCTGCTATTTTAATTTAAAAATATTAAAATAAAAAATGTTTTAAGGACTGAGACCATAAATAACTATTAAAACTATTTTTGAATTAAAAAAGTTACAATTAATCAACAAATCGTTTCATTTCATTGTTGATAATCGGTCATGTTCTGTATTTCATGTGGAATTAAAATGTGCGGAGTTATCAAAGCATTGTTGTTGTAAATTAATATTTATAACAACAATGCTTTGATAATTCCACACATTTTAGTTCCACATGAAATACAGAACATACCCGAATAATTATTTGTAAAATTTATATTTATACGTTGCTTATAATTTTTATTTTCAATTTATATTTTTTTACGTTGCTTCATAACAGTTATTATTGAAAAATTATTTTTTCCGTTGCTCATAACTTTTATTTTCAACGTATATATATTTACGTTGGCCAGTAATAGTTATTATTGGAAAACAATTTTTTACGTTGCTCATGAATTTTATTTTCAACATTTATTTTTTGTGTTATTTAATAACAATGGCGAGCGGCAAAGCATCAGTTGCAAGGCACTTAAGCCAAGTTCTGCGTCTCTGCGCATTAACACGTAAACTTAATCAACGTCGAGAATATAATAAAAGCTAAAAAAATCAGTTATGTATATCGCTAAAATTTGCAAAAAATTGCAAAATTGGAAACAATCCCAAAATTTAATTAAAAACCACTAAAAATGTAAAAATAAAAAAAAACAGGAAAAAATCGCGAAAATTACGAAAATATGCGAAAGCTCGATAAAATATGGCAAAGCTTAATACTGATTAAAGATCAGTAGCTGGCTTTTAAGAGTTTTATCTTAAAAGCCAGCTACTGACAAAAATTACTTCATTTGCGAAAGTTTGCAAAAATTTGCAAAATTTGAAACATTGTCAAAACTTATTAAAACCCGCTAAAAATGTAAGGAGTGCCAAAAATTCTGAGCAAATTGCAAAAATTCGCAAATGCAAAATCGGCAAGATAACAAAATTCTGGCATTGATTAAAAATTAATAAACAGTAAAACACTCAGCAACTGGCCAAAAATCAATACTATCGCGAAAAATTTTTAAATTGATTAAAATTCGCTAAAATTGTAAGGAATGACAAAATGAAATAAATTCATGAGCAACGTAAAAAACTTTTTTCCAACAATAACTATTATTAGGCAACGTAAATAAATAAACGTTGAAAATAACAGTTATGAGCAACGGAAAAAATTATTTTTCGATAATAACTGTCATCAAGCAACGTAAAAATATATACATTGAAAATAAAAGTTATGAGCAACAGAAAAAAATTTTGTTAATTATAACAATTATAAAGAGACGCAAATGCATATTTGTTAAAAATAACAGTTATTACAGAACGAAAAAAAATATTTCTCATATTTTAACAGCTATGTCTCAACTTTTTTGCACATTTCTTATAACGGGTTGGTCTCTGTTTTTAATACAAAATTGCTTAAATTAAGTTTAAAGTCAAAAAAATAATTTCGATCAAAATTTTGTATGGAAAAAATATTTGTTTTTTCACTTACTGCCTGTTCAACGATGTCGAAAAAAACTAAGCGAATGATAGCCAACCGCTCGAACGCTAGTCAATTTCTGTTCAACAATGTCGACAGCCTTTATTTGCTTGCACTTACGTGTGTCAATATTTCTTTCTTATGCTTCGTACACATTGGACATTCCTTTTGTTGTCATTTTGTGGCGTCATATTTGAAATTAAGAACTCAATGCGACAAAATGACAACAAGCTGTCATACTGTTTTTGTGACTGCAATATTATCGCATTATTGGACACATTAGACGCGCAAACAGTTTGCCTCACCCCGAAAAACATCGGCTGGAAGTGGCACACTCATGTTTGCTTGCGATGTCATAAAATGGCATTGTGTGTACGTAGCATTACGTATTAACATTTTGCAATAATGCCATATTGTAAATTTCTACTTTATTTGACGATTTTTATTAAAACACTTTAAATAATACTAAATTGTTTGAATAAAAATACTTGTATACTAGGGTGCCCCTGTGGCTGAGTGGTAGCGATGCTAGCCTAGTCAGTCCAGAGGTCGTGGGTTCGATTTCCGCCGTAGACCCTGGGTGTTTTCCGCAGGCAAGCTAATCGTAATCATATTACAAGGTACACGCAGTTGTACAAACAAATTTTATTTTTTTCTAATGAAAATATTAGTTTTGTTGTAGAGGTTCTACCTTGTTTGACTAGCCGTATAGAATAAACAAAACAGAAGTTTCAATGTGGTATTGAGTTTTATGTTTTTCTAAAATAAGCGTAAATATGTGTATAACTAATAAAAAAAAATAAATCAAAGGAAAGTGAACAAATATTATATTGAATAGCACGCGTATTAGAAATTTAATGGACTTTTGTGCAAAATTTTTTAACAGTTGCAAGCAACACGGTATGTGAGTGATTTTTACATTGCGTTCGCATTGCTTCGACATTTTTGAATCGGATTTTGTATAAAAGCACTTGCGTTTTCTTTCAACTTGTCATTCGAGTCATCGTTCGCATAAAAGTGTATTTATGCCTTTGAGCATAAACCCAAATCAGTATTCTTTCGCTTAGAATGCGAATGAACGCCTTCTTTCGACGTTGCTGAACAGGCACTCAATGTCTTGTAACTTTATTATTTTTTTGTCGCATTCAGCACAAAATTAGTGTTAGCTTTTGGATGTCAAACTTTTTCTTACTTTTTGTTTCATCTTAATGGAGAAATATTTAAATTGAAATTGGGAATTTTGCCCCCATTAACCCAAGAATGCATAACCGGGTACCCAGGTATCCACTAGCAACTTTAAACGTTTGTAGCTCCAAAACCAATACTAATAGAGTATTGAAACTTTGGATCTAGGAAATTGAAGTCCCTTTGTGTCGTTTTACTGACCATTTGTGAAATTCGGTTCAGTGGCTAAATAGCTATAAGCTTCCAAATATGACACCTACGCACACATATAACCGGGGTACCCGTGTACCCAATAGTTTTTATATGAAAAAATGAGCTGTTTAAAGATTTTTCATAAAATTTTTACTAAGAATTTTTAAATATACATCGTTAATGTATATTTATTTAGAATTAAATGTTTTTTTGTGAAGCTGCAAATTATTAAAAATTTATGAAATTCGATTCCGTGGCTCTATAGCAATATGATTCCAAAGATAACACCTACGCAAATACATAACCCGGGGTACCCGTGTACCCAATAGTTTTATATGAAATAATTAGCGAATAAGAGGCTGTTCAAATATTTGATCTTGAAAGTTTTACTAAGGATTTTTAAATATACATTAACGCTATTTAAAATTAAATATTTTTTCTGAACTTAAAATTTAGCTGAAAGTTAAAAATTTTCTTCAGCAATAAAAAAACTAAGTTAACTTGTGTGATCAACTTTTGTGATTATCTGCAATAAACAATTTTTGGGAAATAAACGTTTTTTGCCATTTATATAAATAATATCATGGTTCAACACCATCTAAGTACGATTGCTGCACAAACAAGTTCTGCATTCGCCTTAAAAACTTTGAATTTGTTATTATTCTTGTACATTTATGTTACATGTTTTCAAAATAACAAAAAATTAATTTATTTTCAAATGTAAATAATTTTTTCATATAAGAATTGAGTTTCAGTTCAAAAGGTTCGAGTTAAATTCAATTGAAATTTAATAGGTAAATCAGCTTTTTTTAATGAAATTTTTTTAATCAAGACTTAAATTTTGAGTTTAGTGTTAACTGCAAGCTAATATTTTTAATGTTAAGGACCCTTAGTTAAACGGTATGTTTTTTTAATCCAAATATATTTAAGTACATATCGTCACATAGATTGCAAAAGGGCCTATTCTCAGGTTCAAAAAATTTTCAGGAGTGACAAAAAATAAACTTTTGTGATTAAGAAACGTTTTTTTCTGGGCAGTATCATTAATAACGTCTGAACTAATTATAATATCGTTAAAAGATAGCTTTTGCAACCACAATAGTTTGCTTTTTATTAACGGCATTATGCATAACGAAAACTTGGCACTAACTAAGCATAAGTGACTACATTGAACTGGATCTTAACGGATTTTTACAAATAATTTGATATTAAAAGTTGTCACAGATTGAAGTGGTGGCTCATAACTGTATCCAAACTTTATGGGCCTAAGTTTTTAATCTCTCCTGAAAATTTTTTCACAATGATGATATGTGCTTTTGCATTTTATATGATAATATGTTGCAGGCTTAAGTTCGTCCAATTTAATTTACTGAAACAATCAAACCTTTTTAATGCTACGTGTCTTACTTGAAATCACACTATCACGCTGTGAAAAGGTATAACAAGAGCTCTGAAAATTATAATAAAATCGTGATTACTCTCGAAAACATTATGGTGTTCAGTTCGACGCCTATACAGTCAAGAATTTGGCTTTGTCTCTATACAGTCAAGAATTTGGCCTTGTCTTTTCAATTATTACATGTATTGAAAGTGCGTTTCTCAATAAAAATAATTTAAATGACAAACTAAATTGAGTAAACTTAATCCTGAATAATTAAATATTTTCGGATTAGAAATTTTTGAATAATGAGTTTGAAACATTGTCTGAAAATGTGCTTTCTCCATTTTATATGCTTTATATGAAGCCCGTCCGAATGCCGGCTAGGCAGAAAAATTTTACTTTACAAAGCCAGTTCTTTTCTTTTCGAAATGGAAATAATGAACATTTACATTATTTTTGCTTTGATGTTGAAATAATGTCCATGGATGTTATTTCCATGTACATTATTTACATGGACGTTATTGCATGCCACCTAAATTCTATTATATCTTCCCTGCTGACTAATAGAAGTAGCATGCTGAGCAACTTGCTTCATGTTTTCCTCACATTTTTTTGGATATCTAACACCATCTCAGGAACACTAAAAGGGATATTTAAAATACGTTTTTTTAAATAATACACAATATCTATAAAACAAGAGGTGATAGTAATCATTGGCAAAAAATACATAAGGATCTGTTATTTTGCTTTCCGAAAATTAAAAAATTTTAAAGATTAAACTAAAAATATATACATCCCTACTTTGAAAGCAGTTGATCCCACTATAACTTTTGAAATATATTGTAGTTTTAGTGCACAGTGACTTTAAAACGTTTACTTTTTCAATTAAATCGCTTGTAAATTGCTCAAGATATCTTAAAACAATGTTTGAAATCTGATTAAAAGTTTTGAAGTTTACCTGGAACATGAAAACCTGTTGATATATAAACATAGCTCATGTATTTTATAAGTATAAATTACGCCACCTTAAAGGTGAGATATTTTTAAAGCCATAAAGTTAAAATAGGCCGAACTATCATAAAATTCCTAACTTTATTTTTCATAGCAACACAATAGACATAATTAAATTAGAATTTTTAAGACATGTCATAATATTTTTACAACGTAAAGATATGCGTATGTATTTAGCATCGTAGAAGCATAAACTTTTGTTTTATGGTTGAACTTATTAGATTGGCATAATCGATTTTTAATTTTACATATTATAAAATATTAGAATATTTTAATCTGTATTTGTTTTAGGCTCTAAATTATCGACTTAATGAGCTTTGAATGCCACCACTCAGAAACGACAGATTGAAAGAACTTTTGGCTTAGACAAAATCAAACTAAAAAGAAGTTTGCAAATGCTTCTCAAAATTCTCAGAATTTATGCATAAATTAAATATTATAATTTAAACAATATATTATTAAACTACAAACGTTTTAAGTGAACACCTAGCATCCAGATGATACTACGATTTGCTGGCTAAAATTTAATTAATCTTATCTTATAAATAAAAAGATTGCTGAAATAGTAATAATTAATATTTGATATATAGTACGAGAAAAGCTCAAAAAATTTTAAAGAGTTATATAAAATAAAAAATGTTATGAAAATTTTTTATTATTTCGGCTTTTGACACGCCCACAAATGCCGCTCCCTAAGGTTTTTTCAATATTTCTCCTCAAGCTAATGGCCAATCTCAAAATCTTACTCTCCAATTTAATTTAGAGTTTGATAAAATTATATTTACAATGCTTGGAATTAAATATTGTGTAAAAATTGTATACTATAAAAAGCACAAAAAATTTGACGTCAGATTTTAAAGTCTTTAAAGTGAGAAACTTTGCTCTCATAAGGTCTAGTTACCCTGAAGCCAAGTGTATCCAAGTCACCACTTTTGTCAACAAGTTTGGTTACTTTTTGGTGACATTGTCAAGGAATCGTCTATACTTTTTATTTTGCTTTTAATAAGAAAATAATTTTTTGACAGCTATAAAACGATTTTTTATTGTCTTATTTTTTTATGTTAAAAATATATGCGGCTGCACGAAAAACTAAAAATTTTCATAAAAAATTTAATAATTGCCTCAGCTAGCAGAAAGTTTTATATGTGTTGACTAGAAGCATTAAAAATGCACTAGTGAATCTTTGGTACAATTGTCTCCATATGGTCCCATAAGAACCACCTAGTCTATAGTAAGTCAATAGTTCCGAGGTCAGTAGTGGAATCTCAATGACAAGCATATCGCACCTGTTCATCAAAAGTAACACAACTCAAAATTTACAAGTTTTCAGTAGAGGCAAAAAACTAATTGCGCCAATATAATGGAATTATTGTTATAAACAAATATACCGTTGTAAAGGAAACTCAATAATATTTCAATAAAATAATACAATACCAAAATTTTTACAGTGGTTAGATATGGTAATCATACACTGTTTCCTTCAAAAAAGTGGAAAATAGAATTTTTTGAGTTGTGTTACTTTTGATGAACAGGTGCGATATGTTAAATGTCTATAGCACAGAACATTGCCTGGGGTACAATTAGTAAGTAGTACTGGTGACAAGGTCAATAGTAAATCAGTACAATTTTATTATCTGCATTTCCTGCAGGGTAGTAAAAACGTATTGCGTTCGTAAGGAGCAGCTGGAAAAAAATGTGGGATGAACAAAGCACGTTGCTGTGTAGTAAAAACGTATCGATGCTTGTGTCACATAGCAAATCTACAGAAATTAGATTTTTACGTAGTAAATGTCAAACAAATGCCAAAGGCATTGCAGCCAAATACTAAAAGCTAACAGAATCGCTTGCGGTAATACGGTTTCAATAATTATCGCAAAAAGTTGAGTGATCTGGAAAGTTTTAAAGTTCCGCGGTACGTTTTTACTAGGGTATTCATTCGGTTAACCGGTTAATTACTACCCGATTAACTGACCGGTTAATTTAAAATTGGCTATTTTCGATTAACGGTTAAACTGGTTAATTTTAGTCGATTAACCGACTAACCGACGTAACAAATTTTTTCATATTTTGTAGTATTATAACGTATTTTTTTGTGTTTAATTATTTGTTGCGTCTCATATACAAAATGTGTGTTTAGAAATTATTTTTCATACAAACAAATAAGTGTGTTGATCTTAACTTAAGTAAAACATTAAAACCTTTGGACGTGGCTATAAAAGAGTGTAGTAAAGACTCTGATAGTCTAATTGAACTTTAGGGAATTATGTATTATGTTTTTGTTTAATAGTTTTATAAAATCAAATAATACTGTTGTCAACGATTTAATTAAAAATCTAAGGATTATATTTAATGAGAGATCAATGCAATTAGTTTATACCTCCACTCAGGAATATTTCCTTCTACGAACAGTGTTTTAAAGTACAGTAAGGATTTCGGAAATACACTTTTTTGCAGAATGTTCATCACTGAGCTCTGCCAGTATGAGTCAGATGACTTTACAACAGAAGAAACTATCGATAGTAATACAAGAATTGTTTTAACAGAATTTACCGAAACAATTAGAAGTGTTAAGAATTTGAAAATAAAAATAAAACAGGACTCTAATAGCATAATGGAAAATTTTATAAGTTTAGAGAAATCAAAGGAAAAGGACTGAGAAACTAGATATTCTGTATTATGGATTGCTTTCGATTTCTTCAACATATACGATGAATAAAAGGCTTTTTCCAAGTCAAGTTTTATCAAAACTAAAGAAGATAATCTCTTAAATCCTAGCCCCCATATTCATAAATGATTAGTAAGGTACCCTCTTGTACCCTACGCTCATATATAACGCCTCTTACTTTGTTATGCCCATTACTCCGCTATTTCCTGCCCAATCTTAAAGGTTTTAAAGGTATAGTTAGTAAAAACTAGGATATTCATTTAATCGGGTTTTTGCTTTAATCGGTTAATTGCTCGATTGATTAGTCGAGGTTTTGGCTTAATCGGTTAATAATCGGTTAATTTCGGTATTAACCGGTTGACCGATTAAACATTTTTTTTCAAAAATCAAGTAACTTCAACAAATAAAAATGCATAAATTATTTCTTAGTAAAAAACAATAACGTAACAAACAACAATTCTTGAAAAACAATTCAAGCAAAAAAAATAATCAGAAATGTATATTCATTAAAAAATTAACAAGTTTCTTAGATCATAATATCCGTTAATTCAATAGTTTAATACACATAGTCAATTAAGCTTACACAATTAGCATATGAGTTGCCAATGGAGTATTAAATATGCAGGTGGCCGCATAAGGGCAAGGAATACAACATTAGAACAAAAACTAGATAATAGAATTCAAAAAAAATTAATGTGTTTGACGTGGTCTACGCACAAAATTACCAGAGCAAAAAATAATCATCTGATGTTATATTACCATCTGTATACTTATTACACCATGGGCTTGCCACTGTATACAATTTTTGCTTTTCACTGAACATACTTCGCATTAAACACACTTGTCACAAAGGGTTGCATTTCGAACTTTACTCATTTTATGAAACAATTAAGTACTAATTGCTCAATTTAGTAATTGAATTCTGGTATGGAAAATTGAGCTCAATTAAGGCCTTAGGTGTCGTGGATGCCAATGTTATCGGTTTTTTGTTCGAACTTGAATTAGTGTCGGTTTTAGGTGTCACAAAAACCAATCTTATCGGTTTTGTTATTGGAAAAAACCAATCAGCTTATAGCTGTCGTTTTGTTATTGGAAACAAATAAAACAAGCTAAAAGCTCAATTTTTCATTTTATTTTTTCAACAGTTAGTGCTCATTTTATTTATAGAAATTTAATTTTTTAATAGTTAAACAATAATATTTACATATTTTCAATAAATTCGTTTCATATTTTCTCATAGAATGTATTTCCCACTTCTTATTTTCTTTTCTATAACTTCTTTTTTTAATAAAAACACAAGTTTAAAAAAAATTTTACCAGAAATACCATAATTTACAAAATTTTCAAACAAAAAAATTGCATTAAAAATAGTAAACCAATGAGCAAGGTAGATCAACACCAGGTAGTCACAAGAGAATTTGCCGTGGAGAGTTTGCATTCGTAAATAACAAAACCGACTTGTTTTCATGACACCAAATGAAACCAATATCGATTTGCAAAACCGACAATCAGCAAAACCGACTAGGATTCTATGACACCCCTGAATATTTTTAGTTTTTAATACATACTGTCTTTTGAGGCCATCGTACAGGTCCTAATTTTTGTAGAGTTATATATATTGATATTAGGTGTTGATTCAATTAGGTTACTTTCAATCTTTAGAACATTTTTCAAAGAATGAAAAGCTAAGCGCTCTACACATATTATTATTTTCAGCTCACATGAAAATCTATGTATGTACGTGGTATAAAAGTAGCTTAAGTTAATTCAATGCTTATATAATGTCAACTGGTTCTTTTCATTGCCAAATGCAATGTTTTTCTCTTATTTAAAGAAAGCAAATATTTAGTTTAAGGACCATGACAAAAATTTGTCTTAAAACATTCCAAAATTTATAACTATACAATTGTCATGAAATATTAACGCAAGTATACACACAAACATGTGCATACAAGTTTATGCTCATTTTGGTATTGCAGAGCTATTTCCAAAATCAACTTCCTGTGTTAGTTGTAGATTTTTTCTAGTTCATCATTTAGTCATCTAGATTAGCAGGATGGCAGGAGCAACCAGCCTTGTACGCAGTTTGATAAACAGCCAAAGTAGTCATTCATATATTCTATGTATGAACGTCTGTCTATCTTTCAGTTAGATGAAGATGCATGGTTAGCTTTGTTGTCCAGGTAGACGATACTTCACTATATGTCACTTACTGCAATTCCGTTCATAAATATATTCGCTTCAAAGTAGAATTGTATGTTTGATTATGCTCAGTTTTTTTTAATCTTCTTTAAAATGGTTGTACGCCAACCTGCAGCTGCATAAAATTCTTGCAAGAAATTATAATCATCTTCATCATCACTACCATCATCATTACACTCCACTGTATTTGATTATACAATCCTTCGAATGTTTTATTCTTGAATGTTGCATCATTTACAAGTACATGCATAGCCAATATGCCCCAGTCAAAAAGCCCAATAGGAAGTTTTAAGTTACATATATATTAACCGATAAATTGGCATGAAATTGGAGATAAAAATGCTAGCACGAGTAATTGAGCAGAGGAAAATACTACAACGAATAATCGCCCAATATTTTTGTTTTTTTAGTTTGGGTGATTGCTAGTAGCGCTTATGTTTTCTTATATAATCGACATTTTTGATGATTGTCATTATGAGCCAGCACCTAAATCCTGGCTCTGGGTAGCATCGCTGCACTCTAAATAATTACTTAAAATTTAGGATCATATATTGTCTAAATTTGTGTTAAAAAATTCTTCTGGTCTAAATTTGCATCGCTTTTTAGTTATTTGTAAAAAAAAATAATTTGTCTAATTTTTCGGCAAAACACTAATCTGCTGTTAAAATGTTTATTTTTAAACAAAGTATATCTAAATAAACTTATAATCTTGAATATTAAGCATATGTATCTGTCTGAAATCAGCAGCAAAATGTTTAAGCCCGCCATATTTTCCTTCAGTCATAAACATTTTATTTCTGGTGTTTAAAAGATTTTAAATATAAATTTAGTAATGACCTGTTCTACAATATCGACAGTGTGATTGCGGTCGCATTCTAAGAGAAAGAAAAAACATATGGGTTCCTCTAAGCATACTTCTATGCGAATGATGACTCAAACGACAAGTCACAAGAATACGTAGGTGTTTTTATACAAAATTCGATTCCACTATATCCATGTAATGCGAACGCAATGTCAAATTCACTCACTTGCTGTGTTGCTTGCGACTGTAAAAATGTTTGCAGAAAAGTCAATAAAATTTTGGGGAAGCGTAATATTTAACTTCCTTGCAATATTTTTGCACTGCCTTATATTTTTTTCATTATTTATGGACATATGCATATAATTTTTTAAAAATTAAAACCACTAAAGTGGCTGCTAAACACATCAATATTCAGCTTCAATATATGTGTTTGTGTGCGTTTGTTTACAAAAACATATGTACACATATACGGAGGGGAAATATTGAAGAATATCAATATGTTTTTGATTTTCATAACAAACGCACACAAGCACATATATTGAATCTAAAATATTGATCCGTCTAGCACCCGCATAATACATTGACAACTTTTGTTCTGTTTATTTTTTAAGGAACATCAAAGAAAGTAGTAGCAACTCTACAACAAAAGTAGCATTTTTGTTACAAAAGCTTAAAAATATGCGACCGCTTTGTAATATACTTTCTTATCGTTAAGCTCAGTTGTATTTTTACTTAAACAATTTAGTAGTATTTATAATGTTTTTAAAGGAAATCGCTAAATTAACTAGAAATATGCGATCTGGCATTATTAGAAAATTACGGTGTATTATATCAATTAATGCAATTTTGGATTTAAGCTGTATCTTATGAATCGTACTAATGAGACACTTGAGAAAACGAAATTAATAATTAAAGGATAAATTAATAATTAAAGGGTATCCCTTCGAATAATACAAGGAACAAGCAGAAATGTAAGTCGCTAAGCCAAACAAAAAAAAAACGCCAAACAAAACAAAATACCGAAATTAAAAAACAGCCAAAACCAATAAAAACGCTGAAATAATAAAGCGGTGTAGCGAAAAATCACAAATGAAAAAAGTCGCCAAAACAAACAAAATCACCAAAAAAAAAAAAACGAAAAAATCTACAAAAAAGGATAAACTAAAAAAACCAAAATTAAAACATATCCAAAACGGGGACACAAATTGCCAAAATGGAAAACGAAAACGCTAGAACGAAAAAAAGCTCGAAAACGAAAAATCGCGAAAACAAAAATTAAAATGTCAAAACTAAAAAACCCTATACATATTGAAGAAATCAAACGAAACAAAAAACATCGCAAAAATGAAAAAAGGGATGAAAAAAGTACAAAAACGATAAAAATCGCCAATACTATAAAAATCATCAAAACCATAAAAAATCGACAAAACTAAAAAAAAATCGTAAAAAGGAAAAAATGGCCAAATCGAAAAAATCTTAAAAAATACTTAAAAACTAAAAAAACCTAAACGAAACAAAAAAAGTTGCCAAAATGGTAAAAAAAACCAGCAAAAAGACAAAAATCGTTAGAAGTAAAAAAGTTGCTAGGATCGACAAAATATGAGCGTTATGATGTAATCGTCCGAGCTCAAGCTCAGATAAATATATTATGATATGAAACGTCATTTCATTTGTTGTTTTTGCTTTATTATTCATTAGAATTAGAGAAAATTATAAGAAATAAATATTTTTAAATGAAAAACCATTCATTCTATGATATTTATTAAATAAGTCTTATAATAAAAATATGTAATTTTTTGGCGGCTATTGTTGCCCATATAAAAGTCCAAATGTACGACGAAGAAGAAAATATGATTCATCATGATATAAATTCATCAACGTCTACCGCTATGTATTGATGTGAATGAAAAATTGACAATTTCTCTGCCGGCGTTATATTAGGTATTATAATGAAAACTCGTCAGATGTAACTTAGCATTTTTTAAAAAAATATTTAATTTGGAACGATTTTCCGTCATCCCACGTCAAATTTGGTTGATAAACAGATTGGTTTCGAATATATGCCATCTTCAGTGTTCTCTTGAATGTTCAAGAAGAAAGAAAATCGTTCCGAATTATTAAATCTTTAAGAAACGACAACATATATATGTATGTACCTTTTGGTTGAAGATATAAATGAAAAATGAAGTAAATAAACTGATATTCACTTATATCAAGAATTGCTAGAGGAGTATTATCCATACCACATTGCTAGAGGAATATTATCCATTCATTTGCAAATATGGAAAGTATACTAAAATATAATGAAAACTAGAGATGTGTGCGTGAGTGAGTTTTCGCTCACGATCTATTATTTTAGAATATGCGTAAAGTAAAATTAAATCTCCGGTCAAGCGCTTACCTTGTCTTAAAGTAAGTGGAAGTTATGTGGGATAAGGCTCGAATCCCCATAAAAGGTTCCGATAATTGTGTTATGAAAGTAGAGGCTTTATACAGCGAATGGAAAAGTTTTCAAACGTCATCCTTGCAAGAGATTCGCGGAAATGATTTTAAAGGTAAATTTTATCATTTATATGATATAGCTCAAGCAATTGCCTTGAATGAGATAAAACTGAGGAACATAAATTATTCCTTATTACTCATAGACAAAATGACGTCCTGGTTCAATGGTAGGTGTAGACTGCTACCTCTTCAACAGAGAAAACATAAAAAACCTTCGCCAAGAAGTGGAGAAAGGAAGACACGAGATTTATGAAAACAAATTTTAAGGTCTATAAGTATAAAATATCCCTGCGAAAAATGGAACTGACACAAAACAATTCACTTAGCCGGTCCCAAGGTTGTAGGGACCCCTCCGAGCTCTAACACTTCCTATGAAGCGGACCAGTCACTTTTATATGGGGATGGCATAGGATGGGGTTAATTGATACTTCATGTTCACTTTGTGACAGAACTTTTGTTTACGTAACGCTTAATACATTTACTTTCGAGTTTAATATTTTTTTCAGGTCACATATTTCGAATTTAAAGCATTTCAGGTGCCAAATTACCGCATACGTTATCGAGTAGGCTTTCGTATCGAATAAAATATCGTCACGTATCGAATTTATGGAGTACCGCATTCGATAGCTAATGTATCCAAATGTTTAAAAGGTTACCTAGTTTGTGTTATACCGGTTGTTGAATCGACTAAGAATATGTAATATATTAAAGAAAAATTGTGTGTTTTTTACGCTAGTACAACAACCAAGACAATTTGTCATGTGCAATAAGGTTTATTGGTTTTGTTCCATGCTTTTTTGGAAAACAAACATAATAAAAGAAAATATTGTTTTCGACCGCTCTAGTGCTAACGAGTGGAATTTAATACTATGTTCAGACCTGGGGCCGAATTACCGCATTCGTTATCGACTAGCCAGCCATTCGTATCGAATAAAATTTCGTCACGTATCGAATGGATGGATTTCCGCATTCGATAGCTAACGTATCGAAAAATTTAAAGAGTGTACCAAGTTTGTTTTACACCGCTTGTTGAATCGACTAAGAATTTGTAATACATTAAAGAAAAATTGTGTTTTTAATCTAGCGCTTTAACAACTGTAATAAGGTTTATTGGTAATGGTCCATGCTTTTTTGCAAAACAATCATAATAAAAGAAAATATTGTTTCCGATCGCTCTAGTGCTAGCGAGTGGAATTTAAGCAGCATGTACTTATTATGAATTATCGTATGCCGTAATACCAAAAGAACAATTTTCGAACAATTTTACCCGACCACGTATGCAGTAATTCGGCCCCTGAGTTTTTAATCGTGTTTAAGCAAATAGTTTAAAAATTTAATCAAACCCGCTCACAGTAAGTACACTTGAGAGGATGAAATTGCCACTTTCACAGCTCACTTCTTGCTAATAACAACAAAATAGGCAAATTTATAATTCTTACTATTATTAAAAATGGAAAAGAATATTTTATTTGCCATTTGGTTAATGTATTAATAAAAATATTTTTAATTTTTATTAATTTTAAATAATATTATTCACAGTGTCAATATATTCTATTTTGCCGTTGACACACTATAGCCTGTATAAGGTATGTTTAGGCAATTTAATGTGTTTAACGAAATGATAAAATTTTAATCATATCAATTTGAAGTGATTATGTGTATCGCAAAACCTCTCGTTTTTGTGGTGATTAGCACGTAATCACAATTGAGATGTTTAACACTGTAAGTCTGAACGTGGTATAAGAAGCAGCTACTCCAGGGATGGCAAATGAGATTTTAAAATTATACCAATTGTTCTCTAAATTGTATTTTTTGGGCATAGTTGTACCAAAACAGATTTTTGAAACCAGAAAGATTTTTTAAGTACAGAAAATACATCACTTTTCTGTACATATATCTGTGGCAAAAGGGAAACTGTGCTTAAGTCGGACTTAGATATTTCTATTCTAAAATAGCTCACAAACTAGCTATTGGAAGGTAGAACGACATACATAGTTTCAATAAAGTTCCAAAAAATGTACCTTTATTCAATGCAAATAAGTTTATACAATTTTGTTTTTTCCAGACTAATGTGTATTATGATCAGTAAGAGCTTGAATTTGTAGAGACGTTTTATGAGCTAGCCTTATTTGACCACTTTTAAGCCAAAGTTTGTTTTCAATACTTCGCAAAATTTAAATTTAATTGAGATAAAAGTGGTATGTGTGCGACCGGACGAAAGAATAAAATATTTTATCACAATAAAAGAACTGCAATAAGTAAGTTTTCTAAAAAAAAAATAGAAAAATTATTAATTGTACTAAATAAGTGATTGGTGTACCATTGTACTTTTAAAATCCGAATTGTACCAAAAATGGTACAATTGTACCAACTTTGCTATCCCTGAGCTACTCGGGTATCATGTGCGGTAATCCCAAAAAAATTTTTTTCGAACGATTTTACTTGATCACGTATGCGGTAATTCGGCCCCAGATGTATAATATTCGATGTATTTGAACATAAGCTCTTTATTTATACATTAACCCATTATGAGTGAAATGAAAATTAAAAATGTTTAACTTGACGTTTTACGTAAAAGCACCGCTATCTCAAAGACAAACCAGTATAGTATTTTATTTTATGTGGAACCTTCCAAGCTTTCATTTGGTGTATATTTGTAATCCGTCACTTATAAAATGCGCAAGTTATAAGTCTTCAAAAATGAGTTTATGTACCAGTTAAAAAAAAAGTAAAAATTCTTATTACACACTTATTAAGCACTGTGCGGGGTGCACAGTGCTACATATGTCCCATAGACAAAAATACAAAAAATAGAAGTTCTTATATTGTAGATAAAAATTTATCGTTCGATAGATAAGAATGTAATTCAAACGAATTTTATAGGATTTTTCATATTTAACTCTTTTTAGCGGCACTAGAGGACGCTAAAGTCAAAGAATTTTGAGTAAGAATTGCTTCGCAACTACATGAGTTTTACATGCTTCAGGAAAACATTTGTAAAAAATTAATTTTTTTGGAGTAGGAGATTGAAAATTTTCTCTGTAATAGTCAACTATATTTAAAACTAGCTGTACAAAAAATTTTATGTGAACTCTTTTCTTATAATTATTTCTTATTGGTTTGAAAAATGATTATTTTTTACTTTAGCTCTAAAAATTTTTTAACTTTGATGGAGTATTAAAAAAGAAAAAAACATGTGGTCTATGGGCTTTTTTCTGTTTTTGTAAATTTGTACTGTTTTTTAATAACTAAAAGGAAAAAAACCAAAAAAAAACAAATTTCCAATATTAAAAGCAACCGAAAATCCTTAGTAATCTGTGCTTGGTTTTTTTTATTGAATGTTAGAATCATTAAAAAATAAGATTGCTTAGAATTTTAAATGTTTACTCTTTTAAAAACAACTGCACGCAATACTTCTTGAACAAAATACATTCCGTTACTGTCATAATATTGTGAGTGTGAATTTCATAAAAAAGCTACGCTATTTTGCATTTGCACTTTCCCAAGATCATTTGCATCAAATACTGACATTCGCTATTGACTGTTTAAAAATCCATTTCTAACAAAGAATATAAAAGCACAAATTTTCTAAGGGCATATATTTTTCATTCCATACCAAGAAGTAAAGTAGTGAATTCAATATCCTGCACAGCCTTTCTATCGGTATTTGGGTCACTTCCGCCCTCTGATAACCACATGCATTGATGAATTTTCAGAAAAAAAACTACTTTGATTTCAGTTCATCAGTGGCTTTACTACTGATTTGTATGCTTTCCTTTGCTTAAATACGAAGTTTGCTTAAAATTTCGATAAATACATTTTTCTTTTTTACCTTTAATCTTTTGCTTTTTGCTTTTTTATCTTATTACTTTAGAAACTGTTTTATTTGTGAAATACTTTTAATATGAAGCTCAGTTTAAAATATAGAATGCTTCAATGATTTATTTTACACATATAAAAATCAATGGATTCTGGAAATTAGAATTTTTGGTATATATATTATTACGTTGTTCAATTCCCGGCAATCCCCGCGATCTCGGGAATTTATTTTTTATTTCCCGCTCTCCCGGGAAACAAAAAGTCAGGGAATAAAAAAAAACTAGTATTAATGTGGCGTTATGTACTTCTAATGAAACGTAAATAATAACACTATGCTAGTCGCAACATATAACAAGTTGGGAACTTTGCTGGTAAAGTTAAATCGAGGCCGCTGAATTCAATGGTGTTAGCCGTTTTTCGAAGTTGCAGCTCGTATTTGCGATATTGGCGACTTGAAGTCTTTTTTCGCGAATATTAATTTTTTGTTTTCGAAAAATAAATTTTTTCGATATCTTTTGCTAAAAGCGACTTGTGCTACCTTGCGCGACTAAAAATTAGATTTCCATTTTGTTTTATGTAAGAAAATTTTAAATGAGAAAAGTTGTAATATTGTACTTTCTCCTTGTTCTCAAAATCTTTTTATTTATTTTTAGCCAATTTTTGATGTATTTTGTTTTTATTTTCTATATTTATAAATAAATTTTAGTTTTATTTGGCACAAATATTACCAAATATTACAATCGGATGACCTTTGTAAGAGTTATAGTATTTTTACGATAACGGATAAATGGCAAGACCTACACGCAAAGAAAAAACATGGTTGAAGCAACCATAATCGGAGAGCAACATACTATGATTGAATATATGGTTGAAAACAACCATATATATAGTTCAAAACAACCATAAACATGGTTCAAGCAACCATATGTATGTTTCAAAATAACGATATATATGGTTCAAAATTACAATAAATGGTTTGAAATAACCATATATATGGCTAAAAACAGCCATATGCATGGTTCGGGCAACAATTTATATGGTTAAAAACAACCATATATATTGTTCAACATTACAAAATATGGTCTGAAATAACCATATATGTGGTTAAAATTAACCATATAAATTGTTCTAATTAACCATATATATTGTTCTATATAATCATATATTTATTGTTTTCTTAACCATAAGCTGATTCAAAAATTAACAGGAGCTAAAAAAATTTTATTATATTAATTTAAATCAAAAACAAAATTTTTCAACTGGTCAGTGTGTTGAATCTGAAATAAAAATTATTATCTATTTTCACATAGATACATACATATTTGTTGATACATGTCATATTTACAATCGGGCATGTTCTGAAAAACATTTCGTTGTGAAATCGGCAACTTTCAGGGTAGAATCCAACTAAAAAGCTCACTTATTGAAGGTTTTCGATTGTTTTTTGTGTTTCAGATATTTCACATATTATATCAGAACAAAGCTGCGAATGCACTAAATTGTCCGATTAAAGAACACCTTGTTCGGTTTTGAAATTTTGCTATTTCAAAACTAAATGGTCTTCAGAACATGGCCGAACATTAATTGCCGGAATATATCACTTTTTGTTATATTAATTTTTATTTTTTTGCCTTAAACTAATTAAGGTTCACAGTCATTTAATACAATAATAAGTTATTTGCCACTTTCAAAAACTGTGTCGGGAAACATGTCATTGCTGACGCAACCATGCCAAAGCCATATCTTTTCTTTGCGTGTAGGGTCCTTGCTACATTCGCAATAAAAGCTACCATACAATTTACTAGCACGGGATGTAAAACATCTACAGATTTTTGCGATTTTGTGTGCAATTACGTTCCTCTCAAAAAATGATGGGGGTTGGTCATATATATTAACCCTCTCCGACAGTGGTGGGTTAGGACTTGCCCCCTCTGTAGCACAAAAACCTGACGTGACCCGAAAAAATTAACTTCAGATTCAGACTCAGCTACCTCGAAAACATAAAAACCGTCATGAAACCCTACATGTTTTTTAATTTTTTGAAAATTATTTTGCAGTGAAATCGGAAAATTTTCCGATTTAACGCATAGTCCGATCGCCGACACACGTATCTTTTTTTTTGCGTCCTCTACCAGAATCTGTTTAAAGAACCACGTTATTTTGTAAAAAGTTCGAAATTGTTGTGTAGTTTTATATGTTAATTTCATCACGATCACGTGTGATTCACGCGTGAATCACATCTGACACGAAAAATTCACGACATTTTTACATCTCTAATCAAAACGAAAAAGAGTTACACTGTTTCTTTCGACTGTCTCCAATCTTATCCAAACAAAGGATTTTCTAATTCATGCTGCTAAAGTTTAGGAATGACTAAGAGTTTGTTAGCAAGAATAAAGTAAATGCTCAATAGTTGTTTTATATTCAGATCTCAACAACTTATAGTCTGAAAGTTTTGAAATTCAGTTAAATTAATATTAATTGTTAAGTTTATCTACATTGATGATCCTGATGAAAAGGGGCCTTATCTTCCTAGTAAGAATTTTCCGTAGAGCGAAAATAGCTGTCACCCTACTTTATAAGTAGAATTGTCCATAAATTGACCACCGAAATTACTTTAAAAGAGATGTTTCCCAACCTCTACATTTAAGAAGAAAGAAACCTTAACTTCCCTCACATGAAAAGCATTAGGAAAGATAGGATCTCTTTTCCGAAATGTTATTATTATAGAGAAGATTTTATGCTTTAATTCAGTATGTGAAAACATTCGTAAAAAACAACAAATTGGTATTCCTTACAATATTATATCTAGTTTGGAAGATAAGCTGCCTTTTCACCAATGTGCCTTTTTTGTTAATTGTTAAGTTTCTTACACACATCCACATCTAATTTTGAGTAAAAAGTTTTTTTAAAATAATAGAACAAGATTATACTAAGTACAATCGTACTAAAAAAGGTACAATTTTTCTTGCAAATTGATACAATTTGTAACATCTCATTTTGCATTCCTAGAGTGTACATTTTGAGAATATTTTTATGTTTGTGTTTTTCGCATGCTTATTTCAAATATTTATGTATGTTTAGAGTGATCCTCACCCGCACTTTGGTGAGAATTGGTAACAAAATTATCCTGCTATAGTTTTAGGTCTATTTGTTGTGGTTAAGGCGATGCGGCAGCCCGCTCAAGTTTAGAAAAAAACTAAACAAATTCGATTTCTTGCCTCATAACTTACAAAATATTAATTTTACAAAAAAGTATTATAGAAGGAAAATGTTGCTTGTGAAGTTTGCAACATTTCATTTCCTAACAACTTTTTTGAGATCTAATAGTTAACAAAATAAATAAAAAATTTTCAAGCTTATTTGAATGCTTCATTCGTCCTCTGAGCTCATGACAACTAAAACACAAATTTACAAGGTTTCTTGTGCAGTTTTACAGCCGTCAAATCCGAATCTGCATTCAGTTTTCTTTTTTGTTTGTTTTTAGTTTTTGAGATATACGCTTTTTCAAAAATTAAGCAGTTGCACAGAAAACCTTACCATCACTAGATAGCGGGTTGCCCTATTCATTTGAAACAAAAATGACAACAATATTATCTTTAAGTCACATGAACATCGTTTTTTAATCTGCTCGTTAGTTTTAGAAATATCGTGGAACATGTCGGAAAAAATTTTTTATTGAAAAAAATAGTTTTTTGCAAAAGTTTCACAATATCTTTGAGACTACGAAGCAGATAAAAAAACAGCATTAGTGCAACTTAAATAATATATTGTTGTCGAATTTCGATATTTTCTTTAAGTGGAACAGGACAACGTCTAATATATCGCAAAAATGCAAATAGGCTGTTATAAGTATATATTTTTGAACAAAGTATGTCTAAATAACATTAAAATTTTGAATATTAAGCAATATGTCTAAAAACCAGCAGAAAAATATTTAAACAATAAAAGCAGGTTTTTAAATATAAATTATAAAAAAAATTCTAAATAAATAAAATGTATTTGAAATCTATTTTAAGAAAATTTTGTATGAAAAATTTGACATAATATACACTTGAAACTCATTTTAAATTCTATGAATATGGGAGTAAGGCTTTTTCTTGTTTTAATAAATGTAATGAATCAAGAAAATATACTTCGTACATTTTTATTAAAGAAAAAACTTTTTAAACTAAATATATTTAGTCCAAGTGAAAAAAATTCAACATAAAGTATAATAGGCCTATGGCTGAGTGGAAGCTACGATAGACTATTAGACTATTAGACATGGTTCGAAGCTGCACACAGCGAACCGATTTGCAGGCGTTTTTATTTTATTTTATTTATTTTTTGTATTAAACATATTTATTTATTTATTTATTTATTTACTTTAGAGTGTGGGAAGATGAATGAAGCATTAAAATAAGCTAGTGATGATTGAAAATTTTATATTTATTTAGTTAAATATTAGATGTACGGAAAAGTTGTTAGTGAATGAAATCTTGCAAACTTCACAAGCAACATTTTCCTCCTATAATACTTTTTTTGAAATTAATATTTTGGAAGTTATGAGGCAAGAAAACAAAATTTAATGGTTTTTAAAAATTTGAGCGGGATGGCGCCTCGCCTTACCCGCAACAGATTGACCTGAAAATTTGGCAGGATAGTTTTTTATACCATTTCTCAATGAGAGAAATCGAATTTTTGCAAAATAAGGGTTACTGTAATGTGCATATTTAAAATTGTCCGGTCGATATGAGTTATACTAAGCATCTCTCTGCTGACAAGGTTGTCAGATTGAAAATTTAACAATATTCTTCGCTAAATTTCCCATTGGCCCATTGGTTATAGGAGTTTGTTGATTGTGAATGATGAAAATCTTTATGATAGTTATAACATGATGTTGTGTTGTTTTTGATGTGTTTGATGTTGTTTTTTATACTTGATATTGTGCTTGTTGTTGTAATCGTATGTGTTTTAACAAAGTGTTTGGCACGCGATCTTAAGTTTTGCTTAGATTGCAGTTGCTTTTGTTTTATTTCTTGGCAAGAAAATGCCGCCTAATAATTTTGTTTTGTTAGATCATTTCTGATGTGTTTGTTGTGCTGTTTTGCACTTGTTGGAAACATCTATTTATTTATTTTATACTTTTTGTTCGAGAATAATAAAAAAAGCTGTAGATTTTTTATGGAAGTTGTTTGCTTGACTAACCGTCTGTTGCACATCTTTTATTACGGTTAATATTTTTTTTATTTCTTGTCTAAAATTTATTGTCGATGTTTTTTGCCTTCCTTTGCTTTATGCTATTCAATTTATATTTCATTTTTACAATCAACATTTAAGCTACTATATAGGTACATAAAGCATTACATACATATGTATATCCATATGACCACAGAACCATACAAACCTAAACACGAGTTGATATATTCATAGTGGTTGGTTTCTAAATTAAAAAAAAAAAAAAAAATAAATAAATAAAAGAAAATTCCATATAATTTATAAAGGCATACCTTGAATTTACCAACTTAGATTGATTTCAATAGGGAATTGCATTTCAAGCGATTACATGCAATTACTTGTAGTAATTAAATGAAATTGTTGCCACATTCATAATAACATTTAATTGAATTTCCATTACAATTACCATTGTTTGAACCAATTAAAGTGTTGTTTGTCTGTATGTCTGCCTGTCTCTCTATTTGTCCATTCAGTTGATTGTTCACTTTTATTATTTATTTGTTGTGATGTCTTTTATATGCAAGAAAAAACCTACACGAATCTACCAGCAGTAAAAACTGGTAGAAAACATCAACATTTGGTAGTTCACCTACAATCATACACTTACTTGCCATTGGCTAGTCAATCAAGCTCTAAGATTTGTGCTCCACATTAGAAATAAGTTTGCTTTTTTATAAATGTTGGATTTCTACAAGTCTAAAATTTAAATAATTATTATTCAATAGCTAAACAAAACGTTAAAAATGAATCTCTATGTAAATTATAGGATCATGAATTATGCCAGAAAGAAAATTTTAAAGTTGTTGTAGTAATGTAGGATGTAGCATCTGCTTGTATTTTTTCCACTGCTGCTGATTGTGGCCAATTAACTATTGTCATTATGAAAATGTTTTTAGTCATTTGATTTGTACTTGTACTTGAAGTTGAATGTCCGTCTCTTTTTGTGTGTTTGGCTTTTATTGCTGTTGCCAGTGTTCTTGTTGCTGCCATTAAAGTTGTTTTAGTTTCTTTTATTGTTGTTCATTGTCTATTGATATATTTTTTAATAACTCTATCTAACAACTTGTTAGCTTATCTAGTTGTTGTATTGTTGGCTGTTTTTGTTTTGCTACAATCGTTTATTGATTGAATGACATTCAACATTTTATATGTTTTGTTTGGTTTGCATGAATCCAGTTGTTGCAGTTGCAAATTTTTGTTGTTGCACATTTACGAATGATTAGCCAAAGCCAACATTGTGGTATTTTAATCATTGTCTTAATGATTTCTAATGTGTTTTTGCTGTAACAAGCCAGTGGCCGTTCATCATTGTCGTCATGTTCATAAACCAGTATATTTGTGGTTTGCAGATCTATAAATATTGCCTGTTAGATTTGGGTGTTACAGTGATCGGATTTTTAAAGAGGCATTTCTCTTGGATTGCCAATATTCTTTACTATATTTTTTTAGCTTTCATACTCAATATGTTGAATTACAATGGTTTGCAGATAGAAAAATCTTTATTAAAAATTAAAAAAAAAAAATTTATAAAAATTCTTTTCTAAGAAATTGCCATTGCTATATGATTATTTCATTAACTAAAGTAGTTAATTAGTAGATACATGCTATGTTTTATAAAGTAGTTAATAATTTTTATAGGAATTTTTTCTAATAAAGTTATCAGTAATTATTTTTTAATATTCTTGTTTGAACCAATTTTGGCATTGCTTAAGATGTGTTCTTACTATGTGTATTTGTCATATGGAATGTAATTTTTTTATACACATGTGATATCATGTGTGTGTCAAAATTTTCGTTTTACATAACTGGGAGTCTACATTAGCCATGAACTTGGTACCGATATCACGTCGGCCATCGCATATGGCTAATGTAGACCGTGCATGTCCATGTTTCGTCCATGCTCTGACATCGATGGCCGAACATATGGCTGAGCATCTATGTTCGCCATCAGCAACCATTTTCCAATAGAAAGAAATAAGACAGAATAAAATTGGTATATATTCCACGTCTATTGCACTACCACAAAATACATTGATAAGGCAGAACATGGACATCGCACGTTTTCAGCACTACAAAAAATTTGATGAATTGTTTACAGTTGATCTACCGGAGTTATGTTGATGTCACGTTCAAGTTGATGGCTCGTGAAGACGTAGGGTAAGGTTTATATTTTTTGTGTTCACCTGTTCGCATGTTAGGTATATATGACATAAGCTATCAATAAAAACAATCTTAAAACAGCTGAGCGTTTATACTTGTAATATATACTTATCTTATACTTATTTTATTTATTTTACACTTATTTTATTTAGTTTAAAACTTATTTAATTTTACACATGCTATTGTTTATAGGGGTTCAAACTATATGTACAAATTTACCATGTGAAAAAGTGACATTCCATATGATAAATACACATAGTGAGAAAACAGCTTTAGCTAATATTATAATAAGAGATAAGTTAAAGTAGTGAAGAGTTTATTTAAGAAGACTTAATGGAAACTAGGTATACTAAAATTCCGAGTTTTTCTGCAGTGGTTTCTGTTTGGCTCCAAATGGATAGAAATGGTGGCATGTCATATTGTCCAGTGACATGATGTCCATGAATATTATGTCACTCCAAAAAGCGTCATAACGTCCATGGACACTATGACAATTTCAAAAGCGTCATAATGTCCATGAGTGGAGTGTCGTAAGGTCCATGGACATTATAACACTTTTTAGAGTGTAAAGATTTTTGCATAGCTTGCCTTCGGCGGAGCTTAAGGGTTTCCCTTCTCGATATATCGAATAGCTGCTTCGCTGCGCAAAGATTTTCTGCTTAGTCAGGAGAAAATCCCTACGCACTGTCAATGGCCTGCTATGCATAATCATGTACTGGAAGGAAAAAATCTTTAAGCACGGCCTTAGGCCAGCTATGCAAGCGAAGCCGCTTTTCGATCTACCAAGAGGAAGAAATCCTTAAGCCTGGCCGAAGGCCGTTTACGCGGAAATCTTTAGTAATAAAAGTTAAATTTCTTAAAATTTTCAATGAATTTGCAAATATTTCTTTGGGCGGACATACTTTAGCATACTTTACGTAATATTGACGCTTTTTCCACCATGGTAACCGCGCTTAAGAATATAAGAATATATAAGCACACATATAAATATGTATACATTAACTTGTTTTCATTTCTAAAGTTATGACCATTATGACACATTTGAAAGTTTCATAATGTCTATAATAATAATAATGTCATAAAATCCATGGACGTCATAAAGTTCATGGACATTATGACATGCACCCGTTGAAACTTGAATTTTTAAAACATGCTCAAGTCTTTGCGTTATTAGAATAAAAACCTTTTTTTCTTGTAAAAAAATAAAATTAACAATGTGCGTGATAGTTTTCAATTGGAAGGAATTTAGGTCCTGCGGATAACCCTACAAAAGCTACATGATATCAACTACACTGGTGTGCAGAATTAATCGCCTTTAAGCCAAAACATGTGGAATATACAAAGTTTAATGCACTAATAGGCATGACGAATATTTTTACTAGACACATTAGTATATTTCACCATAACTGAAGTCATTCATACATATTTTTTTATATTTCTAACAGTTTCGGAGAAGCTTGCTTCGAAAATAAACTTTTTTTGTGCAAAATTTTTTTAATTTAAAAAGTTATCTTGAGAATTGCTGAGTTACAGATAATTTAAATTTGTAACGTGGTTTTTCCCAAATTAATATTTTACTTTTTAGGTAATATATTAAATCTTTATTAAAATACATTAAAATTGATTATCGAGGGGTATGTATTAGCTAGTTCCTATACAAATTTTATTGGGGCTAATGCAAACCATCTGGGAACCTTTACCCAAAAATCTCATAGAAAAACTAAATATATTATGTTAAAATCGTTCCTTATTGATGTTTTCGAATGAAATTTTACAATTATATTCAAACTTATGTACTAAATATCATGCAAGAAACAATAAAGATTTCCTTCTCAGAATCTCAGAATTCTTAAGAAAGTTCCAAGAAATCCAAAAAGGCAATTTTAAACTATTTTGGCCATACCGTCCACACTTGATCCAAGGGCCACTTACCACTTTGTCAAATAACTACGTACACATAAGGGTTTTTAGAAGTGGCAATTGCCTTTAGGATCTAAGCTTTGGGATTTTAGAGCATGTGGACTAAATTCAAGTTTTCGATTTAAAATAGGTCGAATTAAGAAGTACCCAGGTCCAACTATATTAGGAAATTGATTTATTTTTTTGCCGTCAATTCACGTCTGTGCAGATACTTTTCAGATAAGTATACATTTGCTATATGTTCCAAAAGAATTATATATATATATATATATATATATATATATATATATATATATATATATATATATATATATATATATATATATATATATATATATATATATATATATATATATATATATATATATATATATATATATATATATATATATATATATATATATATATATATATATATATATATATATATATATATATATATATATATATATATATATATATATATATATATACATATATATATATAATTTTTTATATATATAAAAAAGAGTGATGGTGCTTTTTTTTAGCAAAAATTTTCTAAAATTAAACATTTTTTTAAATTTCAATTTAAAAATTAGATATTATTCAACTCAGTCGGCAGAATTTCATAAATTTTTTTTAACTCTTTGAAATTTTGTTCTTTAACTAATAAAGCCTTGTACGCAGTTCTGCCTGAATAAACACAATTTTTGTTTAATACAGGGATGGCATATCAATTATTGTCGACTTTTTTCCGTCAACTAAATCAAAAATTAATGTTCGGGCAATTGTTTGCTCAATAAATTTTTGATATTTTGTGTTTTTGTGGTCTTTAAAATAATTTTTCATATTTTTTACGTTGCAATTTAAGAAAATAAGTGAATTGACGTGAATACAAAGAAATTTGTCTACAAAACAATTATTCCGTGTAAAAATAAATAGAAAATTTCAAACATGAAATCCAGGCGGATGCGTACTAGGATTAAGGTAGAAAAAATTTTATTAAGCGGATAATATTTGCATCCAATATCTGACAAATACTGGACCAAACCCTTGAGGGAAAAGAATCAGTCGCAAGACAGGTCACTTGACTGGTTCCCAAGGAGTAGCAACCGGTTCGAGTTCCGGAACTTTATATGAAAGGGACAGGTAACTTTTACATGGCGTTGTCATTGGAGAGGGTCAATTGACATTATTAAGATACTCAGTGATAGGTTGTGGACCCAAACTAAGGCTACTTGTCCTGTGATGGGTTCCTTAATACTAGCTGAGTTACTGTACTTTAAACAAAGCAATGAGGTTTCTCCTAACATTTTTGTTTTAGTTTTGTGATAGGATTCTTTTCACCGGTCACCACTCAGGAACATTTCGTGCAATTCCCATTTTCACCAGTCATAGGACAAGTACGTTCAAGATAATTGGTACAACATTTCTCGCAGGCAAGTTTTGAAAAATTGAGAAATCGCTATTTTCAAATAAGTATAACTTACTAACTATAAAAAAATAAGTGTACAAACAAACCTGTGTCTTTAAGATCTGAATAAGGGCTATAATAGTACAGCAAAAAACTCTTAAAATTGGATGAGAAACACAAAACAATGCAAGCAGTAAAAAATTTTACATGTCCCAAGTGCCCTACTTTAAGACGTCATAGCTCCGCTCCTGAGCAAGTAAGAGAGTTGATATTTAAAACATAAATAGAAATTAAATTTTATTCGGAACTACCCGTTAGAAATGGCACATTTATTTTAAAAATACTTTGTATCTGCCGCACTGTGAATTGGAGGACAACAAATGTTAAGCTAATTTAAAAGATCTACCACCAAATGTTGGCTAATTGTATAAAGGTTTTAAAAAAAATAAATAGATTAATATCGAATAAAAATTGTTTGTTGTGTTGTTTGTATAAGTTTTGTTAAAAAAAACTATTGTGCTTTTGTATTGTGATTCTCATTTCTTGTTTGAGAGTATCTCTTAAGCACTTGAGCTTTAAAAACTTTTGAAACACGGTTACATCCGCTTAACATCTGATAGATCACCCATTCGAGGACAACAATGTTAATTTGATTTTAAAAATCTTCGAGTTGGCATTACCAACCAACGAAATCCAGGCAATTAGATTAGCTAACCACAACAAATAAATTAAATTTTTTGGAACAGAAATCCTTGAGAACATCTCGAATAAATTAACACATTTCTTAAAAAGTTGCATTTTTAACTACCGTTAATTTATTAATTAAAATATGATTTAGAAAATAACATATATATGATTATTTAGAACATTATACATATTTGGTTATTTCGAACAAAATATAAAGTTATTTTGAACCATAATTCAAATATTTTCATTGCACTTATTATGACCACATTGCTTTGAAAAATAAACAAATTATAAAAATATGAAATAGAAAATATTTTTGAAAAATGTCAATTTGCGTACTAATGAAAAATCGTATATAGTATATTTTATTATTTATTTTACCTTGATTACAAACCAATGCTACCACGTTGACATCGGAGTCTTCATTTCCATCAGCAGTTTTGTAGACAACGCCTTAATTAATTCAGCCAACAGCACTATAAAAACAGCGTGCATTCAACGCTTTTAAATGAAACATTTTCTTAGACTTCTAGGGAATTTGAAAAAGTTGATTAAATGGTATTTTTGTATTAAAATTTGCGGAAAGAGAGTGCAATTTCATTCAGATATGAAAATGTTCATACTATTAATGCAACATTTCATTCATATGATGAAGAAATATCAATGAAGGCGCTTCATTAGTTAATGATTAATTTTTCTCTTTATCTCAAAAATTGTACGACTTAACCCTAGAAGCACTTTCTTCGTCGAATCGACTAACACCATTTACTAATACTCACATAGTTTTATTATTAGTTATTGAAATTCAATAATTATTTGTATAGTTCTTCTTGTTGCCATGCTGCTCAAGTATTTAAAAGTGCAGGGTTCTAACCTGTGTCAAAATATGATTTTTTGCAGTTTGTGGTCGTCGAAACGACGAAGAAAGTACTTTGTGTAACTATTTCGTTGTTTTTTCGTAAAGCATTGTGCTAAAGAGTTCAATGATCCTTATATTACTAAAAATTTGTATATGTCGCTTGCAAGGACTGTTCTGGAATATTGAGCTGTAATATCGGACCCTATATACAAAAAGCATTCTGATACTATTGAATCTGCATAAAAGCAGTTTCTGCTACTTTGTCTTCGTGGATTAAACTTTAACCCATTCGATTTAACATATTAATCTGCTAGACTCTCTCTGATTGAATTACCTACTTTAAAAAGCAGCGGAACAGTTCTAAACATATGATTCCTTTTTAACATAATTATCGATAAGGTAAGCTTTGGTTTCTTAATCAATAATATTACGTTTAACGTTCCTTAACGCTCATCACTCTATTTTGCTCCATTGTCCAATTTTTCAGATCGAATTATTATAAAGCAAATAATCTGAGAGGAATGTGTAACGAATACAATAAATTTTATTATATTGATTTTTGCTTATGCCTTACTGCTATTAAAACAACAAATTAATCTATTTAAAACATAGTTTTTGATATATCTGCATTTTATGTAATTTTTATTATTGTTCGCTTGTTAAACTCTTTGTTAAAATAAGCATTATTTAAATTGTCTGTAAGGATAATTTCTCCATAGTAAAATAAATAAAAAAGAGAGATGCAAAAAAGAGAGTATAAAAAAATTTGTTCAAAATATTTTGTAGTTTCTTATAATTACACTATAAAATATTACCTAAAACTTAGGATCATATATTGTCTAAACTTGCGTTGAAAATTTCTCCTTGTCTAAACTTGCATCGATTTCGTAGTTATTTGGAACAAAAAACACAATTTGTCCAATTTTCCGCAAAAAATACAAATCTGCTGTTAAAAGTGTTTATTTTTAAACAAAGTATGTCTAAATAACATTAAAATTTTTAATATTAAGCAATCTGTCTAAAAAACAGCAGAAAATTGTTTAAACAATAGAAGCACGCCATATTTTCCTTCAGTAATCAAAATTTAATTTCACCAGAAATAATTTTAAATATAAACTTAGTAAGTGCAGAAGAGTAAATATTGTTAACTTTTAAAAAAATTATAATAACTTATTTTTTTATATTTTTTTAGAAAAAGCCTTTCAAGTTAAACGTATTTAGTTCAACGGGGAAAAAATTTATCATAAAGCATAATATGGCTATGGCTGAATAGTGGCTACGCTAGACTATCAGTCATGTGGTCGCGGTTTAAAGCTTCACACAGCCAATCGGTTTTTTAGTAAAAACATTTTGCTCAAACATCAACAAAAAGAATGCGTGTATAATTTTAAGTCGATAATAAAGTGTTGCCGACTATTATCGACCTAGTTTTCAACAAAAATGTTTTAGAGTGTATATAATTATAAGAAAATAAGAAATATATATTTATATAGCAATAATAAATACATAACTATATAGTTATTTATTATTGCTATATGGGTAATTCCATGTCAAATCAACCAATAGTTAGACACGACCCCTTTCGATTTTGATGACATTTGTTCAGATGTTTTCTTTAAGCCTATGACTTATGCAAAAGGGAAAAAACTAAAAATGTTTATTTCTGAAGACATATTCAAAATATCATTATATCGTCAAATTTACTGAAAGTATTGAGTTTAGTTTTTAAATATCTCGAAAACTATTTTATATACAAGATTGGTTTATATGTCATTTCAAGCAGAATATTTGGGGCTACAAAAAATGTATAGAGCAAACATTTTTTTTTCGAAAAACGACTTATCTGCAAAGTTTTGAAATTTTCAAAACTGATTAAATCAAAAACGTATATTTTATTTTCGCTGATTTTTTTATATAATATCTCTAAACGTCCTTAAAAAAATCGTGAAATTTTTAAGGAGGTGTTATTTTTATTTTTGAGATATGACAAAAGATGTACCTTTTTAACACAAAATTTCCAACATAAAATTTCACCGAAAAAACAAATCCATATATTTGTCAATGTTATTACTTTTTCCCCTTCAAAAACATTAAAATAAACTAAATTTAATGCATATTGCTCAAAAATACAAATTAAAATTATTTTTGATACTATATTGTTGAAAAAGATCGTATCTCAAAAAAGAAAAAAAAACACCTCCTTCAAATTTTCACGACTTATTAACGACACTTAGAAGTGTTATATAAAAAAAATTCAGACAAAAAAAAATAACTTTTTGATTTAGTCAGTTTTGAAAATTTCAAAACTGTGCAGATAAGTAATTTTTCTAAAACAAATTTTTGCTCTATGCATTTTTGGTTGCCCCAAATATCCTCTTTAAAATTGCATACAAAACATCCTTGTATATAAAATAGTTTTAGAGATATTTAAAAACTAAGCTCAACACATTCTGTAAATTCAAAATCAAAATTGAAAGGGGTCCTGTCTAACTCTTAGTTGATTTGACATGTAATTAGCCATATAATTATTACTTTAATATATATTACTTTAATATATATTGGAAACCGAAAATATGCCCTAAAAATGTGTTATATGAGCATTAAATATGCACTAAAAATTTAAAAATATGTTCCCAGAATTTAGAAAAAATGCTCTTTTTTAAATAAAATTCATTTCTGACACCATGAACTGTATATACACATATTGGTGTCAGCAATAAGGTCCAAGAATATAACGTCTACACACAGAAAAATGTCATAGTAACAGCGTCGCAAACCAGGTTAATTTAATATATTTCGGTAGTGATATTGTTTCATATTTGTTTCATGTTAATTCAACATGATTTACAATAATCTTGAAAGAAAATTTTTCCTTTTGAAGTAACCATATTTCATATTGATTTAATATTCTAGGACAGTTAAATCAAAATGATGTTGATACCAATATAATACGAAGAATCATGTTGAATCGAAGTTATTTCAAGTTGAAGTAACGTGAATTTGATTTTGAAACAAAGCGAAGAATCATCTTGAATTAAAATTATATCAAGCTGAATTAACATGATTTTAATGTAGCTAAATATTTTAATTATTTTACATACGTGATATGTATTAGCATAGGCATCAGAAAAATTTGTATTGTAGTAGGCTGCGCCAGCCAAGATTTGAACTGATGCCACTTGCATGGTAGTCCGCGCACTAATAAGAAGATAAATAGTAATTTTTATTTTGCAATTGCACAAACGATTCCGCACCAGACGCAATTACTTTTTCATCACAAGTCTTTTCAAATATACCGAAGTTTTAGCAATTGTACCAATAGGTCCCGATATTCCCAAACCCTTTTCTTGAGCTAAGGGAAGTACGCCACTCGTATACAGTCGACATTATGGAAGAGATTTGGTCATTATATAAATTATCATATTCTTTAAAAATATAATTTATTTTATATAAAAATTGAAAACAGGTATACAACAGAACGTAGTGGTAAGCCAAATTACTCGTAAAACTTAGTTATATGTCTAATGCCGGCCATACACTACATAAGGTCACTGCACAAGTCTGGCACTGTACAGTGCGTTTGTGTAGTGTATGGCGGTGGTTGTGCTATTTACGCAGTGAACTGAGTAAAAATCAAAACTATTTTGATATTTGCTCAAGTTTCTAAAACTGTACAGTGAACTTGTGTAGTGTATGTTGCAAACGCTCAGTTGTGTCGCGATTTTGAAGAGTTAAAAGCAAAAAATGATCGCAAAAAAATTTTTCTGGACAAAGTTTGTAGAATTATACGGAGAATCATTTGCATCATGGCGTATTGAAAGCACCGATTACAGCAAGAGAATCATAAAAGTTGAAGTCTACGAAAAATTTATTAAAAAAGTTTTGCTTTCTTTTTATTTATATAGCAAGCAATAAAATGGCGCTGTATTTACATATGTTGTCTCCTTGGCTGCAGCTTTAAAATAAAAAACTGCGCAGTTTACTTGTATAGTGTGTATCACAAGTTTCGTTTACGCAGTGCCAGACTTGAACACTGAACTTGTGTAGTGTATGGCTGGCATAACGTACATATGTCATCAATTATAACTTTCGTTGCACGAAACCAAAATGTTAATTTTGTTCCCTGTGTTTTTGACCTGCTTCAAATATATCAACCTAATATTGCGTCTACTATTAGGCCTTTCTAGGCAAAATTTTCTAGTACTACAAGGATTTAACCGTTATAATCTTCGAAAGTCATAAAGAATAAACATATTCGAAAAATCAAAACTTTAGTCGTTTTCATTAAAAAGTCAAAGTTATCAAACCTTTAAATGTTTCAAGGTCAGAATAAAAGATACCTAAACCCTTTAGCAAACAAATAAAAGGCAAAAATGAAGCGATTGTTATCAAATATAACAGTGTTTAAAGAGCAAAATTTGACTCTCACTTTAAATAACGCTGAACTGGAACATTTTTCTTTCAAATGTAAATATTTGTAAATATATATAACAAAAAGACAAATAAAAAATATGAATTGCAAATAGTTCCACTAAAAAACGTAAAAGTTATGATTTTGTCACTTACTTATGTATACTTCTGAAATAAGGTAATTGAACCTCTGCTTTTGTTCTCCTAGTGACAAAAGATAAAATTTTTATTAATTAAAAACAAATCAAATTTAAGTCATAAATTTTATGATTAAATAAAAATATCTAATGTATTACAAATTTAAATGCTAGTTTTTGTGTGTCAAATAAGCAACAATGAAAAATGTTAAGCAAAACATCGTTACGCATTTAGGCAAATAGACAAACACCTTTTTTTAAATAACAAAGGTCAATAACCAGCATCATTCATATATAAATTCTGAATAAAAATAATAAATAATTAAAAAAAATTCAAACTTGGCCACTAAGTTAACAATTCCAAGTTATAAAAAAATCAAATAAACACTATGGAATTACAAATCTTTTCGCCAGGTATTTTTCTTTTGTTCCACAGCAGTTAAATACGATTAAATTAAATTAATAAAACAAAATCTTAAACAAAAGAACAAATAAAGATTTTATTAATTAAGTTAAAATTTACTAGCAACTCAGTAACACATACACACACACAAACAGTATTAACAATAGCTGTGTTAAGGAGTGAAAAAACTGCAAAGTCCCAGTCTGAAACAATAGTATTGTTCAGCGTTTTATTGTTGCGTCGACAATAATTGAATTTGAAATTTTTGTTTATTGGAACTATTATAGAAACAATATTTGAAATAAAATTATATTCATATTTTCTTTTAATTTTTAAAAGTATATATAGAAAGCAGGGATGATAAAATTGGTACAATTTTACTTTTTTCGTGACTGATTTGGTACTATTTGCAAAATTTCGCAATTTGTTGGGTTATATCCATTGATTATTCATTAATAACACTATGCTAGTCGAAATAACCGACAGAAGGGGCACCCGACGGATAAACTTAATTTGAGTACGCTGATTTCAGTGGCGTTCACCGTTTTTCAGCGTTAGCTTTTAAAAGAGAGATATTTAAGATATAGAAATTCAGTTTTTTTTACCATTTTTATGGTTGCTACACGTCAAACAGCGTATACAAACTACGCACAGTGGTGTAAATTAGAAAAAAAATGGTAATAACTATGGAACTTCTAAGCTACTAAATTGATTTCCATTAAAATTGAATTGGTTGAAAAGGAGGAGTCAGACTTTCAGAATCATCTCTCTTTAAGTTTTTAGCTGCACCAAGGCGGAGCTGCAAGGGCTACCTCGGGTGCGAGAAACATTGTGAGGCGATATAGTAACTCTCGTAAATATTAACTGATTTGTAAAATTTTAGGCGCGTGTGGATTTTGCTAGACAAAATAAAGGAAAATGTGCTAACAATTTTTTTGTATAATTTATAGTTTAAGAGATATTTCACTTCTAAATTAAAATTTGAAATTTTTGACTCGACTATTTTGTTGTTGTAAATTTTTTACTAAACCTCTGATTTTACTTGTGTAGTACACTATTAAATTGCTGATAAAATTCTAAATAAACTCTTCGAACAAAGCTTTGAAATATCTTGAGCCGTTAAGTCGTAACAAAAGTATTAACTCAAAACTTTGAAATTTAAGTAAGAAATCGTCGGTTTTTCCAAAAAAGTGCTTTCATAATTTTTAAAATTGTAAAAAAATTTTGTTAAAATATTAGTTTTATTTTTATACACGGTGAAAGGCCATGCTTTTGAAATGAGTTTAGTGGACATTTTTGTTCATTTTGGACATGAGCCCTACATTTGGCAGTGGTCGAAAATCATAAATTTTCAAAATAATTTTTGAGTTTAGGTGCCTGTACAAAACTTTGCACAGGGTGCTCAAAAAAGCCACGAAGAGGGTTTTGTTAGGTATGTAGTTAGCATTATTCTTGCTTTAAATGAATGCATCCTGGCTATAAATGTACGTGCTAGGGCAAAATTAGTGAAAAAACTCAAATTTCATGAGGAAAATTTTTATATTACAAAAAAAAAATAAAAAATTTAATTTTCTGAAATTTCTACTGTGAGCGCTAAATGCATTATCTAACTACGTGTTAAAAAGTTATTTTTGATACCTTTTTTATAATGTAAAAAATTTCTTCCTGAAATTTCAGTTTTTTTTACTAATTTGCCCTAGCTCCTACATTTATAGCCATGATGTCTTCATTTAAAGAAAGAAGAATGCCAACTACGCACCTAATAAAACCCTGTTCATGGCTTTTTTAAGCACCCTGTGCAACATTTTTTACAGGCACCTAAATGCAAATATTATTGGATTTTTGCCACCATTATTTGAAAAAGAATTTACCAAAAATATTTTTCAAAACAAAGCCATATTTGATCTTTGACACAATGTGCACATAAAATCAATCAAAATCGTGTGGCTTACTTGGTTATTTCAATTCAAAAAGATTTTAGTACTATTTGAGCCGAAAAAGTACTATTTTAGAATCTCATTGGTACGAAATGAATTTTTTTATTTATCATACCTGATAGAAAGATATAAAAATAGCGTGTCTCGGGTATGCTACATCCTGTAAATACGAAATCACAATATGAAGGATATTTATTGAAATTAAACACAATGGAAGTTATTTCTAATCATTTATCAAAGGCAAGGCAGCTCTCACCAAAAGCCTAGTAGGGCAGCCGAACGGCAGCTAACCTACTTCATATAAAAAATAATAAAAATTGTACCCAATCTTTCAAACTCCATATAAAAAATCGTACAAACCTTAGCCTAATAATCAATTTGGATTCACAAAGCAAATTCGTTCGAAATAATCATATTAATAAAAAATTTTTATGTTTTTCGATTATTAACAAGTCCACCTTTTAAATACGCCTTGATCAAACGTTTCAAAGAGGTTAATAAAACAAATCTCTATACAAATTTTTAAACTCTGATAAGTATAATGAATGCAACTGGTCAACCGTCGCACAGTGGTTCCAATTTGAAAAAAAGTGTAATAAATCTATATCTTCGAAACGTGCAATCCGACTCCAAACCAAATATAAAAAATCATAGAGGAGGACCTAAGCTTTAAAAATAATGAAACGTAAACCACGTTGTTGAAACACACATTGAACAGCAGGGAGTAAAAGTTTACTCCCTGTAACTCACCGTCATAAATTTTACAAATATTACATGATTTTATTGAGTTCAAACTTGGTGTAAAGCTTGTAAATAGACCAAGAAAATACACTTTATTTCATTAAGATATCCTTAATATTTTCGGAGATATTTGGCTTTGAATTTTAAGATTTTGGTTTTTAGCCTCAACTTTGTACCCGATTTCGTAAATATCTCCGGTGGTTTTTGTGAGTTTGAATAAATGGAGGTTTTTGTGTGTTGTTTGAATAAAAATAGCTAATTCTTGTATTCTTATTTTTTTGTTTTTATTATTGCAATGAAAGGAATTATTGAAATAAAAGGAATTTTGTGTAGATTAATAATCCAGAAAGTTTTTTAAAGTTTGAACGACCTGTCTGGAAATATTAAGCGAATAATACAAAAAGTGGTGTAAATTATGCAAATGCTTTGTGTCACTATATCTGTAAAACTAGAGCTGCTAAGGAAAAACTAATGACGCCATCGCAATCAACAGATGAAAACACATTAGGATCACCTATTTTTATTTAAACAACAAAACCACTGTTCTGCTGTGTAATATACAGAAAACAAATTCTTAAGTTATCTCAATTCGTGTAGCCGTGAAGAAAAAAATCAAAGTTAAGACTTTCCAATGAGGGTGCAAAATTGCAAAATTTATATCTTAATTGTTGGAATTTGATATGAATGCAGTTGAAATTTTAAATCAACTAAAGCCTGCACGTTACAACCAGCATTGGACGATTATAGCGAAATTTTCTACGAAACTCTAAATTAATGCATTAAGAAAAAAATGCCCATCGAGTTTTTCAAATTAATTTACAGATTATATTATACTAATATCAGACTTGAATCTTTAATCGCATTTAAGGAAAATTCATAAAATTTTAAACAAAACCCTGCAGAATACATTTGAAATGATTAAGTTGGCACTTTCACAACTAAATTATTGTAAATTAGACTAAACTAAGCAAATATATAGTTCTTAGAATTATTAAAAATGGACAGAAATACTTTCTTTTCCATTTTGATACTTTCTTGATAAAATATATTCAATTTTTAATAATATTATTCACAAATGAAGCTTTGTTGTAAATATTTTTTTTTGTCGTAGCTACACCATGAGGTATATTCAGGCAATTCTACGTATTTAACGAAATAATTAAATTTTAATCACATCAATTTGCAGTGATTATGTGAAGCTGGATCCGTGCCTGATATATGTAAAAACATATGTTGTAACACATTTATTCCAGCTAAAGATCCCGGTCGGCCAACTTCTAAAAGAGGACACTTTCATCAACGACTACTTAAGGAAATTTCTACATTTGTCATGCACGATCATGCCGATTACAGTTTCTTTTAAGACAATCTAACAGATCTCGTACCTAAAGACTGCATAAAAGAAAAACTAGTCAACTGGTCATGTACCAAACTAGTTGGATATTGTCTGCAAGCTAGTCTTGCAACATTTAATTTTAAATTTTGTATAATTTGGTTACAACGAAAAACACTACTCTTCGCATATCAGCAAACGAACTTCTTATGGACATTGTCGAACTGCCGGTCACCAGTTTGAATCATTTTGGTACATTCCTGCTTGCTAAAATTGACCAAAAAAGGCGGATGTTGTAATTTCTGAGGATGTTGTCATTTACATGGTCATTAATGAAAATATTATAGATATTGTCAGTTATACAGGGACGAGGAAAAGATGAATGAAAGTTTCACTCTTGTTTTCATGTTCTGTTGGCCTCTTGTTGTCGATGTTTTAGGTGGTGCACCAGTAAGGTAAGCGCGAAATCTTATAAACATGCAGCCTCAGGTCGAATCCCAGCTAAATCAGTCAATACTTTATATGAAAAGTAAAGAAACAGATGAGCAAAAAGTTAGATTTGTGCGTTAAAGATATTAATTAAAGCTCGTTCTATGATTAAATAGGCAATGTTGTCGCTATGTAATCGTTGGCGACAAGATAATCGAAATTTTTGCCACATAGTCACTGACGGCATAAAAGGCGATATTGCCGCTTTTTTTTAAGAAATATCACTAGTGGGGATCAACGACATTTTGAGGATGTTTTTATTAATGACCATGTAATTAATGAAAATATTATGGAAACCTGCAGGGACGAGGAAAAGGCGAGCAACAGTATCTCTTACTGTCATGTATGTACATAGCGGTCATTTGTGAGAAAATTTCCTCACTGATCTGTTTGAACTGTCGACAACAGGTCATCCAAGCTTTAACATTGTCGTGCATCTGTGTTGCAAGATGTCTGAAAGACATGGCTAACCGGAATATGATAATCAGATTTAATTCCAAACAAATGTTTTGATTCAATAATCGAAATTGGTACCTAAATTTTTGAGTATTTTTTTATTCCCCAATATTTATATATCTTATACTAAATAAACCTGTTATTAATGAAATGTTGTTTAACTAATGTAAAAGCTTTTGCTTATTTTTTTTGGAAACAATATAATTTTAATGTTGTACGATCACCATTACTTACAATATTTGCAAGTCAAATTTAATGTTTTTGTTATATTGGCGATATTTGGACTAATTTGGTGATATTCGACAAGTCATTTGCTGGGAAGGCTAAAAACAAATCTGACAACACTGTTGAGATCATGACAAAAAACGTTCTAAACACAAAATAGACTTTATCTCATGAATACTTTTTACGCCGTGTGTTTAATGTCCATTTGTATGGAAAAACTCGTCTCGACCCAGTTCTGTTTCATCATTAATAGTAAGAATATTGGCTTTAAAAGTCCAAAATTAATAGTCTCCCAATGTCTGGCTTACAATATACATAAATATGCATAGGCTAAGGATCGTAAAGTTATATTCATAAAGAATTGTGCATAACTAATATTCCAAGGAACAAGGGAAAAACTAACATCAACTTAATTATTCAACGTACACATCAGAACAGAGTAGCGTAACCTACGGAAGCCGCTACAATTGCATCGTAAGTGTTGATGTGTATTTTGCTTATCATCACTTATCAGGTGGCTCTGTTGAATGTGATTTCATTTCTTATAATGGGTGATTTTATAAGAACTATCGGAAAGTAAAAAAAAAAACACATAAAATTCAGAAAAATGCATGAAATATTTATTTGGATCGATAGTTGGGTCGATATAATTTAATGTTTGAAGATTATTTCATGCAAATGTTGGCCGCGGCTGCGCCTCAAATGGTCCATCCGCTTAGTCCAATTTTGGCATACTCTTTCCAACATTTCGGCCGGTATCTCACGAATAATGTTGGCAATGTTGGCTTCCAGTGCGTCAATCGAAGCGGGCTTGTCGCTATAGACATTAGCCTTAACATAGCCCCACAAAAAATTGTCTAGAGGCGTTAAATCGCACGATCTGGGCGGCCAATTGACTGGTCCCAAGCGTGAAATAAACTGTTCACCGAACTCGCCTCTCAATTGGTCCATTGTTTCGCGTGCTGTGTGGCATGTGGCACCGTCTTGTTGAAACCACATGTCATGCAAGTCAAGCTCTTCCATTTTGGGCAGAAAAAAGTTTGTTATCATCGCACGGTAGCGCTCACCATTCACAGTAACGTTGTGATTCGCATCATCTTTGAAGAAATACGGCCCAATGATGCCGCCAGCCCATAATCCGCACGAAACGGTTGTTTTTTGTGGATGCATTGGTAGCTCTTGCAATGCTTCTGGCTGCTCTTCACTCCAAATACGGCAGTTTTGCTTGTTCACGTATCCATTCAACCAGAAATGAGCCTCGTCGCTGAACACAATTCTTCGATAAAAAAGTGGATCTTCATCTAACTTTTCAAGAGCCCATTCACCAAAAATTTGGCGTTGTGGTAGGTCGTTTGGCTTCAATTCTTGCACCAGCTGTATCTTATAAGGCTTCACACCCAAATCCTTCCGCAAAATTTTCCACGTAGTGGAGTAACAGAGGCCCAATTGCTGCGAACGGCGCCGAATCGGTAATTCACGGTCATCACCAACACTGGCCGATACGGCTGCGATATTTTCTTCAGTTCGCACTCTACGTAAACGTGTTGGTGGTTTAATGTCCAACAATGTAAATTTGGTGCGAAATTTTTTTACAATAGCCCGAATAGAAGCCTCAGTAGGTCGATTAAACTGACCATAAAATGGAAGAAGCGCGCGATGAACTTTCTTAACAGAGCACGCATTTTGGTAATAAAATTCAATAATTTGCAAGCGTTGTTCGTTTGTAAGACGATTCATGATTAAATTATAGACCAAACTGAAGATGTTTGACAGTGACACAAGATACAAAACGTGCGTGAGCTGTCAAAACTAGTGTTGCCAAAAAGATAATAGCAAAAAAATCACTCGTTATATACAACTTTTTGGTGTAAATTGAATACGAGAATTCAATCACTTTCAAGTTGATATTGAACTGCACTTCCCCAGTGTTGCAATCGAATTATTTGTCTTCATTGCCATTTTTTTGATTTCAAGTCGAACATTTTTGGTTTGATATTATACTTAAGTATATATGAACATTAAGGCTTTTCCCGGGAACTCCCGGGAAAATCGCTTATTTTTGTTTCCCGCTTTCCCGGGAATTTTATCCGGGAATTTCCGGGACTAAAAATCTATTTATATGCATAAAAAAGTACAGATATTGGTACCCAAAAATCGTTTTGTTTATTAAAATGTTATCGTTTTTCATGATATAATATCTATGTAAGGGGAAAGAAACAAACCAAGGCTCAAAGTGTGGTTTAGATTTAACTGCCTTTTTTAATAGCACTTTTGACTTCACTGCACATAATTATTAATTTGTGCCAGTACTCTTTAAAATCCCATATAATTTCGTTTGTTAAGAGCACTTTCTACACCTGCACTTTTAGGATAACCGACTTTAATTTTTAATTTAATTAAAAGTAACTGCAATGTTTTCAATATGCACCAAAATGCACGGTAATTAGATATTTAAAAAAACTCTATGCACCTTTTTGTTTGATGCATTTAATGACGAAGAAAATGGGGAAATATATAATATTTCAGATAACGTTGAGAAGACTTTCGAGGAAACTGTAAACGCTGCTAATATCAAAGCCGCTGAAGTTATTTTAAGGCAGCGAAAAAAGGACGAAAAATATTGCTAATTTATACAACATCCTCTTCTATCCGAGCAACTTGTGTAGAGGGCGAAAGGCTTTTCTCTACAACTGAAAATTGTGTTACTTGAATAAGATATTGTGATATGAAACAATTAGTACATTAGCGGAGTTCAGTATTAGATCCAATTGGTCTTGCAAATGCAAAATATGGTATCTATTTTAAGAAATCCAACAACAAAATACACTAAAATTTTTAAAAGACAAATTACATTTTAGTCCACGCTTCGTCTTTAATAGTTTAAGAAAAAAGTTTCAATTATCATCAGTAGAACCCAAGTTATAATAATTTAATAAAAAAGTGTTAAATATTTTAAATTTGGATTAACTTTCAGAGGCTTTAATTAAAAAAAATCTAAATTTTATTATAACACCTAACTGAAGAAACGTGCCAAGTTTTGTCAAAATCGGAGGCCTCCCAGCAAAACTTGGTAATGCGTTGTCATAGCCAAACAGCGTACTTTTTAAACACAAACTATATACCGTCTGAATAACTTTCCAGTAGTTGTTCAATTACTTACTGGTAATAAAACAATCCATTTATTCTCTTATTGGTAGAGTGGTGGAGTATCTGCTTATCATATAAACGATTAGCAGTCCAAACCCTGGGGAAGCAAAATGGTATTTTTATTGAATGGTATTTTTATTGAAAATTTCGTTTCCCGACGAGATATCCCACTTCAGATATACTGCGATAATGGCACAAATTTTAGGGGTGCTGAAACAGAGCTAAAAATAATACAAAAAATGTAGATTTCAACAATATTTCGTTAAAATTTTCTTCGTCATCGACAACATGGGACTTTAGTCCTCCAGTAGCGCCACATATGGGAGGCAGCTGGGAACGCTTAGTGCAATCCGTTAAAAAATTATTGCGTCAAATTACTCTTAATTTTGTTTTTCAAGATAAAACGCTTTATAATGGGCTACTAAAATGTGAACGAGTTATTAATACTAGACCTTTAACGTATGTAGATCTGGAATTATCCTCCGACGGAGCTCTTACCCCAAATCATTTTCTTTTGGGATCTTCTAATGGAAAGAAGCTGTTGAGTGAATTTTCAAAACTCGACTGTTTGTTGTGGAAAAATTGGAAGAAAATGCAGTATTTTGCTGATCTCTTTTGGAAACGTTGGCTACATGAATATCTACCAACAAACGTACAAAATGGTTTAAGAAATGTATTCCACTTGAAGTTGGCAATACAGTAATTGTTGTGGATCCTAACTAACCAAGAAACAATTGGCCTAATGGAGTAGTAAAGACTGTTGTCAAATCTAATTATGGTAATGTAAAGAGTGCTTTTATTCAAACCAGAGTTGGTATTTTATACAGACCAGTAGCCAAGCTAGCCAAACTCGATGCAAAAAAATCAGCAGAAGCAGAAGACTGTGTGAGTTAAAATACGATTTTAACTAGGGGGAGGATGTTATGAACAATTACTTTTTAATTTAACTATTCAAAACTTTATTATCTGTTTACTCTTATTTTTAAATTTTAATAATTTAAAGTTAACTGTAAAATTAATTTATTTGAAAAACTTCAGTTGGAAAAAAATATCTCATTGTAAATCTATTAATTTTTGAAGTTAATTATTTAAATAATAAAAAAAAACTGAAACTGAATATTTACTTTCGAGCAAATAGTTTTATTTCCAACACTCCCTATTATGGTTTCTGCATTATTTACTTAATTCTTTGATCATGCGGTCTATTAGTATGAAATACCATTCGTATGCATGACAAATTTCTTATAATTTAAAAACTTTTGCCAGTTTTTATTAAGAAATCTGCAAAAACTCATACAAAAAAAGAAAATGTATCTAAATTTTTTAGTCGAGTTATTCGATTAACTGACCTAAACTACTCAAAATTTAATTTTACTCGAAATTTAAATTTTTTGTTTGATCAAACATTATTTGACTTCAATTATTCGAATAATCGAGCAAACATTGTGCGAGAGAATACTCTAATGTTTATGTATTATTACTTATTAAACAATAAAGAAAACATTGAGTTTTAAATAAAAAAATATTTAGCCCTTCTTTTGTTCGATTTAGCCTTTTAAAAAAGCGGACTTAGCTTCTTTTTTCCTCCATCTCCTGGCAACATTGATTCGCAGTGTACTCGTATATAAAATCAAAAGACTCAAGACACAAACTTTATTTTCTTAAATTAGTTCTACATAAAACTGTCAAAAAATTCTATAAGAACTAAAATTTAGTGAATTCCAATAAAATACACTGAAAGTATATGCAGATAGGACCATTTAAGTCAATTCTCTGTTTGCAAATGTTAGTTCAGACCACCTCGCATTGCCTTGGTATATCAGAAAACCAAACTTTTTTTAAATATTTTTTGTTACATATTTGATAGCTGGAAAATTTAAAACAATTTTTTGGAAAGAATGAAAAATGTACTTTTGGGAAATGACACCTTTCGAAAAAGGATGTTTTAAAAAAGGAATTTTTTAATTTAAAAGATAATTTTATAAAAAGGTATTTTAAAAAAAGGTATTTTAAAAAAAGGTATTTTGTTTTTAAAAGGAACTTTGTGGAAAAGATACTTTTTGTCAGAAGGAACTTTGTGCAAAAATGCTATTTGCGAAAAGTACTTTTTGAAGGAGAGATTTTTTAAGTATACTTTTCGGAAGGACCTTTTTCGGTTCTTTTTGAATAAGTATTAGTTGGAGTTTACGTTTTGAAAATGTTACTTTTTGGAAATGGAACTTAAAGAATAAAATGTTTTTAAGCGAGGTAGATCTTGGAAAATATACTTTTTGGGAAATTATTTACTTGAAAAGAAACGTGCTTTTTGGAAGGTCAGTTTATGAAAAAGTTACTGCCTGTTCGCCGATGTCGAAAAAGTTCTTTCTTTAGCACCAAAACATTTAAAATGTAAATGTGCGAATGAAGTAGAAACTTTTTTGGAAAATGTACTTTTTTGAAATGGTAAATTTTTAAAAAGTTATTATTTATCAATGTGTTTTTTAGAAAAGGTACTTTTTGAAAAATGTCCTGTTTGAAAAATATATATATTTGAAATGGTGCTCCTTTTTTAAAAAAAGTGTCATATAGCAAACTAATCTTCGGAAAAAATTATATCTAATTTAATAAAAAGAGCTGATTTTCATAGCATATGGGTATATCGGCTTAGAAGGATGGACAGACACTCTTTAACAAACTAGCGGTTCAAGTTCTAGAATTTAATAACAGCAGATTTTTTAAAATGTTTAATTAATCTGTTGAATCTTGAATTGTAAATTAAACTAACAATAAGTATTCAAATCTTAAAAGTATAATTGTTAATAATAAGACCTGACAATGCTAGACAAAATATTAGGTTCAACGGTTGCTTTTCTGGTTATCTTACGTCTCTCGTGTTCCGCTAAGAGCTAGAGTAGTATTCATTCTCTGCCGAGTGTGGCCTCCAAAGTTAAAGATGTTGTGGGCTAGAAGATTTGGGTGCAACTTAAATTTTCGATATATCGTTAGATTATTTATTATTGGCTTAGCGCACCGACCATTAAAAAAATTTATTAGGTATATGGTGCATATACTTTAAATACCACCTTCCAGAATGCTAAACCTGTTTCGCGAAAGTTTTTAGGGTTTCGTCTCAGAAAAATCAAGCATTTATTTAGCTCGAATCAACAGTTTTAATAAATTGTTTGTAAAAAATTTTTTTCTTAAAAAAATACCAAGTTTAATCAATATTAACTTTGTATTCCATCTGAGTATCCTCTCTAATAACATATAAATGCTTATTTGCATCAGAGAAGAAATGTTCGTCTCCACAACAAAAAACGCATTACACGGCAGTAAGTATACATACACATGTAGCATAATGAGCTACGTTTTAGAAAACAATTGTGTATAGTGCACAAAACAAGCTGTTTCACTTTCAATAAAGGAATAGTAACTTTTAGCTACATTCATGAAACACAAAAAAAGTCTATTTGGTCTATTTTGTTGTTTTCTCCGGTCCGAGCTTGTCTCATATGCGCCAAACCAATAATAAGCTGACGATATATATATTGTCACAAGTGTTGAAAACACGGTCTTTGCCAAAAGACCATCTAGATCTTTATGAATGCGTTGGTTTCAGACATGCCAGGGAGCTGGTGTAATTAAATGAAGAATTTTATTTGCTGCATTTGAATTTTCTCTCTATTTGATGCCCAGGAAGTGCCCCATAACTGAATATCGAGTTGTATAGAAGAAAATCACAATCTAGGCTAATTAAAGAATTTCTTCAATTAGCTAATTAATTTGAACTGCTTTCAATTTTATTTGGATCAGCTTTGTATCTATGTGGGTCTTCCATGTTAGACGACCGTCAAATTGAATTTCTAGGTAGTTAATCTCAAAGTATTTTGGTATGATTTGGTTATTGATATGAATAGGCGGACATGTTTCCCTGCGTAATGTAAACGGTACATGTGCACATTTTGTTCGTTGATTTTTATTCTCCATGACTTTAATAATTTTTCCTGCTGCAACATATATTCTTGAAATTTTCCGGATGCTTCTAGAGGACTTGCATATAAAGAAACGATGTACTGACATTTGTTTCCGTACCTTTCATAGCTTAGAATGTATTTGACTTAAAAAAATGTATATTTTTGTCTTGGATTTTTTAGTTTTTAGCTTATAATTTTTCAGGTCGAATTTAAATTAAGAGACCACATTCGATTTTGATAAAATTTTAAGTAAAACTGAAGAAACAAGTTTTTGATTATTTGTTTTTATATATGAATGTATTTTTGGTCTAAATGAAAAATATATATTTTTTTCATTAATATCTCCGGAGCCGATTGAAAAATGATATGAGTAGAGCTTGGAGGTAATTTTAATGCTAATTTTCTTATTTTCTTATAATAGACAAATTATTTCATTGTATCATGATTTCATGAATTTTTTTGGAATTAAAAAAATTCCTAATATTTCTACAAAAATGCCTTAAAATTTTTCATTCTTGTTTATGACTTAAATATCTAAAATGTTGATGCTCTGCTTTACGATTCAATAATTAATTTCTGAGTAATAAGAAAAAAAGATATAAAAAAATATAAATTTTGGCATTTTCCCCTTTTTAGGTTTCCTCCATTAGTCACCAAACGAAATATGCTATCGTTAAGCAGAATATTAAACCTTTTATAAGTGTGTGAAATTTGGTGGCGAAATTTTTAGCTGTTTTTGTACAATGTTACATATAAAATAAGAAATTTTTCATTCTACAATTTTTTTCTCTAGCTGTACTGACGAATTTTTTATTTATGATAACAAGCTTAATTGCCTTTAAAAATAATACAAAAATAAAATATCATTACCTTTAAAAAATGACAGCGCGGAATTCGTATTTGGTTGAAAAATGTACGATGGAAAGACACCCTGTGTTTCACATACCCGAAAAATAAATTTGAGGTAGTCCAATATGTCCCTAAACAATAAAAATAGTTGGTCAGGTACATTATCATGAAGTTGAAAAAAACAATTATTGGACATATGAGGGTGCTGTTGGCGGAGTACTTAGCGCCTTTGACTATAAACCCTGATGTCTTGAGTTCAAGACAAGTTTCAGGCAAGCCAACAAAATCATGCATTTTTCTCATGTGCATTGGTGGTTTATTGTGTCAGTTGTTATTGTACTATTAAAGTGATGAAGGCATAGCACTGATCACTTTGGCAGTACCGGCAGTGACTAATACTAACATATCCCAATGCACTTCACAGCACCCTCCTTTGTCGGTATTGTAGCAGAACCGTCGGTGAAGTAAAAGAACTAATAAAATGGCCACACAGCTTAAAAGAACGCGATGGATCTACTTGACACCAGAGGGGCTTTTAATACTGCTCTACAAAAAAACGCGCAATAGAAGGGCTGTACATGAATTAAGCTTTACATCTCTCTGCCATTTCATCACCTATTATCTCTACACTATTTCTTTCCCAAAGAAGGTAACACATTAATTACTGGTAGGAATTAATTGCCTGATTGTGTTACTACTCTTAAAATATATATATATATATATATATATATATATATATATATATATATATATATATATATATATATATATATATATATATATATATATATATATATATATATATAAATTGATAATTATGATTTGAAACAGTCTCTGAAAGATGATATAAAACAATGATAAGAACTTAAAACAAACAGCGTTTATCAGAAAGTTGCAAGAGACAATATTTTTAGCAGAAACTATCATTCACTTCTTTTAACAATCGATTAGTTCACATAGCTTCTATTATCGGCAAAATGGAAATAAATTAAGACTGAACTGATTTAATGGATTTTCAAAAATTAGAACTATAAAAGGATTTAGTAAAGTCCATATCGACGTCAGCGTTTATGTCTACCTACAATAGGTTAAATAAACGAAGAAGTGGTCAGATATCAAAAAATTTTTAGCATCATTCGGATTGTTAATTTGAATCCGTTGTCATCATCCATTTGTGAGTAACAGACCAGTTAAAGTGCGTCAACAAGTTAAAGCAAACAGAAAATCAATTTTACACAAAAGATTAAGCATGAAGAAGCAAATTGGCTAATTTGAATATAATTTCTATTTTTTTTTAAATACATGCTCCTTATGTACATTATTTTTTCTCACAAATGTTCACTATTATTCATGCCCAATTCTTTCTGAATGTAACGTTACGAACCTTAGCCTAATAATCAATTAGTTTTGTTATGTTTCTTAATCCATAAAATGTGTATACTATTTTTCGATGGAATTAATGGTCACCGTCGTTATACATTATAACCAAAGTTTTTTGTAGAAATTTTATAATTTATTTTTCACTTTGTCTAAATAAATCATAGCATAAAATAGTTTCCAAATAAATAACTTTTTTCACTTTTATTTTATTAAAAGACCTTTTCTAAAAGCACTTCCACAAAGAAAAATTTTTTAATAACATTAAAAAGTAAAAAAGGGTAGCCCGTAGTGTAGTGGATAGAATGCTAGACTATTAACAGGGGGTCGCAGGTTCGATTCCTGCAAAGACGATGGGTGTGTCTGCAGAAAAGCTGAAAAAGGCTTAAGCAGTATATGTGCTCGTTAAAAAAATAAAATAAAGTAAATAGATAAAAAATAAAAAACAAACAATTGGAAATTCATCAGAAACATAATAAAACATATGAGTAGGTGATTTACAAAACTCGTTCGTTACATTTAAGGTCGATATATATGGTCTGTGCATCAGCCCATATGTTCGGTAATTGTGCTGTCAAATTATAGTATATTTACCAACACATTCACATTTTAATATTCGCTTTCATTTTTTCTCATAAATTTTTTGACACCATAACACCCAAAAAAAGTTGATTTGTTGTATCAATTCGCCGATAAGCATACCTTATAGATATACCTTGGTTACACTTTAATCGAATTTTGGGAAAATGCAAAAAACAATTGCTTCTGATTAAATGAACGAAATTAGTGATTATTAGCTCAATAGCTGAAAATTTTAGATTAACTGATATATAGAAAATAATAGATTTAAATTTGGTCGTTCATTTTCGGAAAAAAGGAGTTTTGCTACAAATCATATGGGATCGAACTAGTTTTGCAACACACTATAATTAATTATTCATCTTCACTATATTTTGAAAACTCTATTAATTAATTAAAATTATGGAAACTGTGCCAAAAATGGTGATGGTAGTACCTTCTTTAAAGTTTTAGAAAATATATGCATTAACAGATAAAATGAAATCTTCTCATTGTTTTCTTTCCTACCATGACCAATATTATTATTGTCCAAGACCGAAACATAAAGTTGCAAGTCTTTATTGTCTCTCCAATTTTCCTGAAATCATTTGTTTGAAGTGATTCCAACATATTTTTACTTTTCAGGTTTAACTGGAATAATGTCATGAATTTCTTTTAATCGTTTTAAGAATTGATCCTGTAGTTAATCTTTCTTTGCACAGGCAAAATTCCTTATCATGTTTTTCTATGGTCATTCGCTTTGAAGGTTTGAATTTAAAATGTAGTTGACCTGGCACTTTCACCACAGGGGCTATAACAGTTTTCCAATCACATATAGGTAAACCTCCCAAAACTTCCCGTACAGAACAGAATTCTGTAAACAAATCACAGTATTTACTTGACTTTATTGTGGTATCTTTAAAAAAATTTTGCAACTCTCCCGAACACCCTATCGGGAGGAATGAGTGTGTGTCAACAGGATAAGTTTTAGTCATTTTTCGCAACTTCGTGATAGAAACTAAAACTTGCAAAAATAGTGAACCAGCGAGTTTTGCTACAAAACAAGCAAGGAAATAATTTTGAAAATGTCTGGTGTGTAGAATTAACTACTTTTGTTACTAACTGCAACTTTAACGGCCCTTTTCACAATGCATGATTAAGAGTTAAAATGGACTTTAACAAGAAGTTTCATGTGCCGAACTTTCCGTTAAAGTCTACGTTAACTTTTAATCGTACATTGTGAAAAGGGCCGTACGTCACATAAAAATATAGAAAGGGATGTGATTCGATACAATCTGTATATTTATTCTCCTAAGGCGCTAAAAGATCTGCCAGAATCAATTGTTATCTCGATTATTTTAATTTCTGCAATGAACGACTTTGGTAACTCACCTACTCATATTAACTAAATAATACTGCATAGTGGGGTAGAATCAAAGTATTTGGAACATAAATCAGGCATTTCTAGACGGATACTTCTACCAGAATAAAATTTCACACAAATATAGTAACGGAATATTTCTGTTGATATTTTAAATATCAGCTCTTTTACGTGCTATCAAATGAAATACAGCTCTAAGAGTGACAGTGTGAATTGATTAAAAGTAGATGATATTCAGCTCTTGGTCGAGTGGTCTAAGCGGTAAAGAACTCTGATGAGATTAGCGCGAGCTATCGAAACGTTAGTTCAACCCTACGCCCAGTCAAAATTTTCTTTGTCTACATGCCTCACATTTATTTCTAAATAAAAATATAATTTCATTGAAAAATTAAATTACAACCGAATTCAAGCCAAAATAATTAAAAATTTCTTCGGATATAAACCCATATAGTTCGACTAAACTCATAACTTAATTGTTTAAAAAAATTAATGTTCAAAAACGGTATTGACCGATCCCATTATCAAACTTTTACAGTATAATGAGGACACCCTAGTCTAATTTTGGTAAAAACAAAATTTTGTTTAGAAAAGTTTTAATTTAGGCTGGTCATATCCGGTTTTAAACATGAAAAATATAATATTTTTTTTAATTATATACATATATTATTTATTTGAATTTTTTTGTTCTATTTTTTCTAGTTCGAAACAATAATTAAAAAAATAATGAAAAAAACGGCAACACTTTCGCATCCCATAACTCGACGAATAAGCATCATACGAAAAATGTTTACATGCACATTTATACCTATTAGAACTATAGTTATGCCAAATATCATGCGATTTCAACAAAAATTTTTTTTGGGTTGTTTGCTTCAAAAATAATGCCCCATATTTATAATGACTTTCTTAATCAATAAAATGAATAATATGTCCGAGTCGATTGGGAGTTTTTTATCTGTAATAAAATCATAATTTGGAAACATTCGGAAATATTAATTTTCGAATGGCTTACAAAGTTGGAAAACCTTTGAAAAAGGTATAATAAAGCAAAGTAAAAGAAGAAGACGATAAACATTTTTTAAAAAATTGTGATAAACTTTGTATTTTTTGGCTAGAATTCGTGACTTCCTTATGTTACAATGTATATTTTCGAATTTGCAAATATTTAAAGCTAATTAGACTTATCCAACTATCCCAATGAGGTGAACGTTTGCTTCAATTAACTAAAACTGTTGAAAATATAAACGATTACAAACAAAAAATCTTTTCTCTTTGAGTAACAAAAGTAGATGCCAGGTGGTGTTAAAATAAAATTTTGGATTGTGTAAAAAAAATTTACTCCGAATTAGTAAAGTGGCTTTATTATATTGTTTTTGTTCCCAAAACAATTAATATTTAGTTGTTAATGGATTAATTTAAACTGAAATAAGATGTTTGAAACTATCAAGAAAGGTGTTTAAATTTTTTCGCATAAATTTTGCAACTATTATCAAACCAAAATAGCAGATGTTAACAATAATAAATAAATAAAAATGTCTAAAGCTTAAATTTTGGCACTAATCTGGTTTCACACTTTGAATTTTGTTATAAACGAAAACAAATTCTTTATTAATAAAAACAACCGATAAAAATTAATAAATGGAAATTTTAAATAATCTATTATCTATTTGTATAAAATAAATGAAAAATATGAAGATATATGGCAAAATTATTATAATATTGCTAACAAGTAGTTTTTATAATGAATTTATGTAAATTCGGCATAAATTAGTTCTTTATTGACATAAACTTCGAAGTCGCAAATCTGTTGTGTATATTAATTACAATGAAGAAGTCAAGTTTGTGCACCAAAGAACAAAATCTGTTATTTTATAAATATTTTACTAATAAATATTTAAAATGTATATGACAGCTGTTTCTATATCGTCGCCTTAGAGTGTAAAGCTGCTAACTCACTTCAAGCAAATTTTACAGCAGAGACAAGAAACTTCTAATATTTTCTATTTATAACTTAAAAAGTAAACGAAATATATAGTTGGTTTGTAGCAACAACCTTAAAAAAACTAATATAATTTAATATTTAATAAGCGATTTTGTTACTTAGTAGGTTTTGGAAAATCAATATACTACATTGTGATGGACTTAGCAGGTTTTTTGGCATAAATGAAAATTTGTTTTTATTCTAAAATATTCAAGTTATTACAAAAATTAGTTAAAAAACTAATATTTAAATAACATTTTTAAAACAACCTTTTATTTAAATGCTCTAACTCCGTATGAGCGCGGCACTGCCCACTTTTCTAAGCACAATGTTGTATTATTACGGGAAGTCAATGCATGTGCAAAGTTTCATAATAATCGGTTAAGTATAAATAGCTGAAAAATATTTAGGAAATTCACAATGTGTATCTTAAAATTTGGAAATAGCAATATCGTTACACCTTAAAATTTCATTGTGAGCAACGATACAAAGCACAGCATATTAAAGTAATAAAAGTAACGACGAAGTTTGCCGAATATTTCTCACTATTTACATGTGTAGAACACGAACTAAAAATACACAACAAACCAAACAACAACACAAGCACGATAGTGCTTGGTACCTACCCTGCAGACAAAGTAACTAGTATGTGGTTAGAGCTATACTAGTTGCTTTTCACTTCAGACTAGTTGCCCATCTGTCCATTTTTCATATATCGAACTATCGATTTTAACATTAGGTTGTTATAGGAGCCCAATTAGCTCATTTGTATACCGTTATATCCCAGTTGGAGTCCTAGTTGTTGTAAGCTAGCGCTCTTACTAGTTTGTTTATTTAGATTTTGTAACTCTTGAAAAAATCTTTGGCTCAACTGGGTTACGAACACACATTCCTCATATTTCAAGGCAAGTACTCTACCCACTGAGCCAATTTCTACTTATTTTTTTTAAGAGCTAAAAATATGTTTTATATACAAGACGTATACCTGAAAATTTTGTCCTTTTTTGATTAGTATCGTTATTGTCTCGATACAACTAGTAATATGATTGTTCTTTTTTGACTAATGTCGTTACTAGTCTTGCTACAACTAGGAATATGACTGTCCTTTTTTACCAGTAACATTGCAACTAGTAATATGACTGACCAAAAGCGTATCTAGCTGTAAATATAACTGCTGGGTACTAACATGCCAAAGAAACACCAACACACTTAAACCACACACAAATTCTTTATTTAAAATATTGCCGCATTGAAAAAAACATGCTTCTTTGACGTTTAAAGTTGTCATCTGGTAGTAAATTTCATTTACATGCAAAACAAAAACAACAAACTTGCCAACCCATAATAAAGGACTAAAATTGAAACGTCGTTATATTAAGACACATTTTAGAACGCTGTTGTGAACTCCCTAATTATTTTTTTCATCACAATTTGATGTGTAAACATCTTTACGCTAGGAGGTAAAAATCTTTTTCACAATACAATCACAAATTTTAAGTAAGATTGTAATAACGCGGTGTGAGCTGTGTATGAGTGTATTAGTGTAATCATACGGACAACAAGAAGTACAGAGAAACTTAACAGCTGCATATAAATACACTAACACCATCTAGTGCGCAATAGTAGTAGTAGTTTCATCATTCATGGATTAACGAGATTCCTTCTGTCCCTATCTACTCCCCCCGGGGGGTACGGTTCATGCATCTTGGTGATTACTCACACCTTGATGATGTGCACATATTTATATCAGGAAATAGGCTTGCTTACGCTAGTCAGTAAGGAGGTGAACAGGCACCTAGGGTCTCTCTCAAGACCAAAGTCGATAGAAAGTTAACCTCTAGGGGTTTCCTTTCGAGGCTTTACCAGTAACATAAACTGGTACCACGGGAACCAGTGGCCCCACAGATGACTAGTCTTCCAGAGGGCTAAAGAAATGATGCACGCGGTTAAGCGACATCATCTCGAATGACGTCGCTGGCGGACTTCGTCTTACCCTCTGCAGGAAGGATGATTCTGTGTCTGGTTGTTTGGTGAGGTTTCTTTCAAGATATAATCACGTGGTGGCTGTGATTGCTACCAAAATCGCTGGGAGAGGTTTGGCTCGACCAGTGCTAGTGCCTGGTTGGACTTCGGTCTACCACATGTAAAATCTATTAGTAAAATCTATAGGTAAGATTTTTCGGAAGTGATTTTCAAGTTTCCTTCGTAATTTTTGTGGCTATCGGTAGCTTGGACTGTCCTCTTTTAGAGGTGATAAACATTTTTCAAATCGGGTTGCATATTCCTGTGATATTGTGCGATTGTATTTTGGGATCGACTTTGAATTTTCGTGTCGATATAGACATTTATTTTACATACACAGTGCGTGTGTGTATTTATAGTGTGTTTAATTTTTTGAGACTCCGCTGGCAAAGGGAGTCTCAAAGTCAAACTCCGGCAGTAAGGTCGTACGTTTGTTGGTTGGTGCTGTGTTGCCGTGTTTTTGAATTGAGTGAGTATTTCGGCGTAGCCGTTTTTGATTTTTGTCGGGAACTTCTGGGATTTTGGGTCTAGTTTTCGAGATTCAGACCCGGTTCGTCTCGGTTTTTGAACCCGGGTTTTTTGAAAAAAACGGGTTTTCCTTTTTACCGAATTTGTTGCTGAACTTGGTGCGATATTTGGCTGACGGTTTATTGACTGCGTTTGTCTTTGACTGTTGGTTATTTTGCTGTTTAGCTGCGGTATTTCCAACTATTTTGTACGGGTATATTATTTTTTGCTAGTGGATAAATAATACTATTATTTATGTCTGCGGGGAAGCGGAAGGGCGATATGCCTGGTGGGACTGAGTCAGAGGTGTCTGATGCGAAGCTTATCGGTTTGACCGATTTGTCGGGTGTGGAGGAAGGTACGAGGATGAAAAAGAAGCGGATGAAGCCTGGTTCGCCGAAGTTGAAACGGGTGAATGATGAGAAGAATGTTTCGGTAAAAGGTGAAATGTTTCATTACTAGATGTTTACACATCCCCCCTGCGATCGGAATCACATTATTTTTTATTGCAACGGTGTCCCAATGTATGTACAAAGTTTCACAAGAATCGGCCAAATATAAGTAACTGAAAAAAATTATTTACTTTGTATACTCGTGGCCCTGCCAAGTTTTCTGATCAGAATGACGTATTGTCAATGGAACCCAATGTGTATGGAAAATCTGTTGCGAGATTTACCACTAACCAACAAATTAACATTGCAAGTTAAAGAAAAGGTTTTAAAAAATATCCACCTGAATTTAATTAATATACACTAGGAATCTTATAAATGTCCTGATTTAAATTACCAGCTAAAAAAATGGTGGGGATTCGAATACCAATTTAACATCTGATAGGGATCATAGACTAGGATGAAAGACGAAGCGGAGAAAGTTTTTCATGAATCGAGAACTTGCAAAACTTCCAAAATCATGTAGAGCTCTTATGATTCTAAATCGTCTATTACCAAACAGGAGCGACTGTAGCCTTCTAGTGGGGTATTAACGGGGAAATTCTGTCAAAATAGGAAAATGATACCTGCAGGAACTGTAAGGAACCTAGGATAAATGAGACGATAGAGCATGTACTGCTCCACTGCCTGGCTCTAAGCCGCACAAGATGGCGCTCACACCTTCTGGAGTCTTGAACTTGTATCGAGACTGCGAAAATGTAGCATGTTGTGGTTTGTTAACTCTGTGTGTGAGTCACTCGAAACGGTCACCGCATACTAGGATGCCATATTGTTGTCATCTGCTGGAATCGCTAAGGATGAATTCCGTTCTATGCGAGGTCTTTGACCACCCAAATTAACCTAACCTAAACTAGTCTACCTTTATAAAATATCTGCCATTAATATTAAACCAGTAGAATTAAACACAAAAACTAGTTTTTTTGTAGCAGAATAACAAGCCGCCGTCAGAAACACAACACACAAAATGGTGGTGATATTGGAGTTATCAGCTGTATTTTAATTTATTGGACTTAGCAGTTTTACGCATCAAAAATTTTTCGATTGAAGATTTTTTTTCTTAGTCGATGCAGCGTCTCTTTCGAACGGTATCAAAATGTCATATAATATAAAAAATTGATTTAGTAGGTTTACAGTCTAAGCCGACGATATACATATATGCATATATTTTAAACTTTTGGTTTTGATAATTTAATGCAGTGTTGTTTGTGAAATGAAAAATTGGAAATAAGCTAATATCACTTAACATGCGTATGTCTTAGAAATTTACATAATTTGCTTTAAATTATACATATATTTTTAAGCCCTTTACAAAAAATGGAAAGGGTAATATAGGTTTGTCATTCCGCTTGTAATTGAAGTAATATTCATATAAATAAATATATTCCTGCTTTCATTTCATATAACGAGCAGCCTTAAATAAAAGGAATTGCACAACGACAAAATTTTGCACACTAATTTATATTCATAAAAGACAAAAATACAAACAAATTGCAGATTGTCGGAGCAAGAATTCGAGTCCTTCTCATATATCCTGAAACCAAAAATTTTTATATATAACATAAAAGTTGTACCAATTCTTTGGGATTTTGTGCATGCATTGAATATAAATAATGAAACTTATACTTTTGGTTTCCAGTCAGTCGAGATTTTTCTTCTCAAATTTCTGTTTTAGTCGAAAGCTTTTTCTCCAATTGCTGGTTATTTTTGATTTTAACCGACTTATTTTTTGCACACCTTTCTGTCCTAATATTGTTTCTATATATTTTTTAGCTTTTGTATAATAAATCGCTCAGAACAGTTTTTCACTTCAGGCCAAAAATGAAAAATATGAGCTGATACTAAAAAATACAAAGAGGTAAGGTGTTGCACCTAGGTGCACCTAAAGTTATAATTTTTATTAAACCTAATTGTAGTAATTAAATTATGAAAAAGTTCAGCGGGATATAGCAAGCCGTTTTTTGCGCTTCTGACAAAAATTTTAATTTTTCAGAAAAATTATTTCTGTTCTGTTGTCGTCTTTCTTATTACGGTATTGCTATTGCAATTAATATGTGAAATTTATTATCACATAAGAGAAATATTCTAGTACAAGTTTTTTTTCCAATCGATGTTACTTATTTTAAGCCCATTAAAACGCACCCAAATTTTCATTTTTTTTTTTAATAAAAATTATTTAACTTGCTTAAAAAGCGGGAATTTGACGCTCTAAAATTTCTGCAAAAATTAATATTTTTGCAATTAAGTTATGAGTTTTAGTCGAACTGTATGGGTTTATTTCCAAAGAAATTTATTTTATTTTTGCTTGAGTTCGGTTTTAATTTAATTAAATTTTATTTTTTAAAACCGAACTCAAGCGGGTAATTTTGTTTTCATCTCTTATATATTGTGTCTTGTTGATAATCATGCTTTTTCTGCTATTTTTGTCTTCTTTTCTACTTACACTACGACTTCCATATCTAGGGTTGGTAAAAATTTATTAACATGTAGTTTTTTAACAGTAGATAGAAAAAAATAAAATTTTTTAGTTAGTATATTTTATAATATAAAACTTTTCTTCCTGAAATTTTAGTTTTTTTTACTAATTTTGCCCTAGCACCTACATTTATAGCCAAGATGTCTTCATTGAAAGCAAGAATAATAAAACCCTGGTCACGGCTTTTTTGAGCACCCTCTGCAAAGTTTTTTACAGGCACCTAAGCGGTCGACACTGCCAAATGTAGGGTACATGCCCAAAATGAGCAAAAATTTCGCTAAATTCATTTTTAAAGCACGGCCTTTCAACGTGTATAAAAATAAAATTAAAATTTTTAACAAAATTTTTTACAATCTTAATAATTGTGAAAGCACTTTTCTTGGAAAAATCGAAGATTTTTTTGTTAAATTTCAAAGTTTTGAGTTTAGACCTTTGCTACGACTTAACGGCTCAAGATATTTCCAAGCTTTGTTCGGTGAGTTTACTTAGAATTTTATAAGCAATTTAAAAGTTTACCACAAGGCTTAGTAGAAAAATTACAACCAAAAAACAAACAAAAAAAAATAAGTCGAGGAATAAAGTTTTAAATTTGAATTTAAAAGTGAAATATCTGTTAAACTATAAAACATACAAAAATATCTATGCATACGTTTTTTCTTTATTCTATCTAGCAAAATCCAACGCGCCTTAAATTTTAAAAAACGGATAATATTTACGATAGTTACAAGCCGCACAAAGCTTTTCACATTCGAGGCAGCTAAATTTCAGCCCTTGTATCTCCGACATTGGTGCACCTAAAAACTTATAGAGATACGATTTTGAAAGCTTGGCTTCTTCTCTGCAAACAATTAAATTTTTAAGCAAATTAATTTTTGGTTTAGCAGTTCCATACTTATTACCACTTTTTTTTCTAATTTACACCACTGTGCGTTGTTAATGTTGTAAATACTAGGGATGGGCAAAAATATCGATATATCGATATTTTCGTAAAAATGTATCGATATATATCGCCGATACTTTGAATTTCGATATATCGTTATTTTTTCCAAATATATCGACAGTATCGAATTCGATATTTTTAGCTTTGGTTTCGTTTTTCGTGCAATTTTTAAAAACATTTCGTCACAGTCTCCATCAAATAGAATATTACTAGCAAAATATTTTGTTTTATTTATAATATTTTGTCTATTCGAAAAATTATTATTCTTTGAGTGTAATTTTTTTGATGTATGTTCCATGAAATATTGGTGGAATAGTAAGGATCTTGGAAATTAGCTCTCTCCAGCTTAATAATTTATAAGAAAGTTACTTTTTTGTTTTATTAAACAAAAACCAATTGGGTAGTGCGATAGTGTGCTAGACTACTAACCGAGAGGTCACATGTTCCATTCCAGTCAAGACCGTATGTGTGTTTCTTTTTAATTTTTAATGTTGAATGCACAAAAATTATACATATATTACAGCGCTAGTCCGAAAAAAGCAAGTCATTAATTTTTTACGGTTTTAAGTGAACTAATTTTTTAACAGTTAAAATTAAACAAACTTTTTGTTCAATTTAACTGAAAAATAAGTAGACCATTTTTTAATTAAGTTTCTTTAATAAAATTAATTACCATTTCAGTTAATTTTACTTACAGAATATTTTTAGTGTATTTAAATGTATGAAAGTACCTTGCCATACGGTTAAGGGTATTAGAAGTAAATTGCTCTGTCAAGCTTATCCCAAATAATTTTTAGATCAAAGTCAATAATAATTTAAAATTTGTTAAAAGTTTGGAGATTTCAAGAAGCTTCAAGTATATGGATCATCAGCATCTACAAAAAAAATTAAGCTTAAAACGCTACAGGTAACCGGGTACTTCTCGCACAAGGGTTAAACTGATCAATCAAATATAGCTTTGAGAAGTTCTGTTTGAAATCATTGAAATCGACAAAAACCCTAAAATCCTGAACACGAAAAAATACCCCAATCTTGAAAAAATTGTCAAAAGGGAAAAAATTAATAAAAAAGGAAAAATATTGCATAAGCCGGAAAAAATTACTTAAACTGGAAAAAATTGCATAAAAAGAAAAAAATATCACCAAAACGGGAAAAATCCCTAAAACGAATATAAAACTGTTAAAATATATTAAATAATAATATAAGTTTTATAAGCTAATTACCATTTAAAACTCATTTTATAAACCACTGATAATTATTGCGCATAAGACAGTAAACGTAAATTTTTTCAGCATAGTCTCCTTTTAACTCAATTTAATTTGTCACATATGTCCTATTAGATATAAGAGTAATTACAAAAGTTTCGAATATTCTCCAAAAAACTAGCTTGGACAAGTTTTTTCAAAAAATTTGCATTGATTATATTTCGTGTTTGTAAACATGCAAATATTTTTTGGCTTAATGAAGGCGATATGAGATTCGGCATAACCGAACATAGCACTTCTTCTTCTATTTTCTATGAATAATTTATTACAAAATTATTTTATGTTTCAGGGGCTTTGTTTTATATTATGTGAAATATTTTTAAATATTTTCAAAATACATACTTATATGGTCAGTTATTCACACTTAATAAACTATATTCGTATTGGGTACTTTTTGTTACAATAATTAAAGTGTAACATTGTGACAACATTTTGTGTAAAGTTAACACATTTTGAATTTTGTTTTTAATTTGGAAATAATCAACACCTTCTCGTGGAAATCATAGTTATTTATTTTTTGCTATAAAGGCGGTAGTTGTTATGTTTACAATATTTACATATAAATCTTAATATTCAAATGTCAAGTGAAACAACGAGATTGTGAAATCTAACATTAAACACACCGACACTATGGCAGACAGGCATTTTCTTATAGACATGCTTCAAATAGTCATCCGAAATACTCTAAAATCTAGGTAGTATTTGAATTATTAATGAGACAATTAACTGAATTAAGATTATTCCGCTGATATATGTATTTGCATTTTTAAACCCCTTTTGGAATAAATTAATATTTTTAAAATGATTTAAAATTACAAGAAATTTACATCAAGCTGAAATTCCCGATTCTGTATAACTGTATTTAAAGCAGGCAAAAAATAAAACTAGATATGTAACTATTTTTAAAGCAATAGAAAATACCATTTTAGATCTGAAGAATTAATTCAAGAAATAAATATATTTAAAGTCGTTAAATAACTTTTTATTTCATATACATATTTTAAATATATATTTGTAGTGCCCTTTTATTTTCTAAGTGATAAAATAAGCTAATTTAAGAATAAATAAATATCAAAGCATATACTATATATTAGCTTAGAATGAGCTTACATTAATTAATAAAATCAACTTGCATGAAATCTGATTTTGTACACGTGATGGAGGGAGGAAAGAAACTCTCTTTCAATCTTTCGGTCTCTCTGCAACTTAATCAGACTGGAGCAGCGTTGCCATTTGTCAAGTTTTTCCTTTTTTTGCAAGTTTATTGAGATGCCAAAAAGTTTTATTTTATTTAAAGTTTTTTCAAGTTTTTTTAAATATGTAGATAATTTAAAATTTGCAGTATAGTATATTGGATGAAAATATTAAGTGATTGGTTATGCAATGATACGATCTAATATTTTCTCACTCCCTTATTACTGCAACAGTATTTAATTGTGTTTACTCCCTCTAAAACTATACCGTTTTTATACATTCCTTAAAATGAACTACAAATACACTTTTTTGTGTTTTCTTTTAAAATTTATGCACTTTAGTAGAAAAAAAGGTTGTTTGTGCAAAAACGTTTTTTTTTCAGAAAATAGAATTTAAAAAAATATATATGGCAACGCTGGACTGGAGGCAAAAAACTTGATAGTATATAATAACCTTAACATTAATTTTTTTGAAGCCCATATAAAACCAAATAACTTGAGACACAAACTTTTTTGTAAAGAGAATTATACTGGTCAACACTAGTCACGCCACATGAACTCTGATAGCATATACTGTTTTAGCCGCCTACCTTTATTAGTAGGGGGCTTTTAAATTGATGTGTTAAACAGAGAATGACATAAGTATCCATTTAAGTACTCTTTGAGTATTTGCTGTCAAACAACTATAAATGAGGAGGCCATAACAAAACGCAATAATTACATTTTTCAAGTTTTTTGATTTTTTGATTGAATTCTATTCTACACATTGAAATCTATATTACCATTATTATAAAGCATCCCAAAAATCAATAACTACACTGCAATTCAATATCAAATATAGTGGTTCAGAGAAAAATGCAATAATTACGCATCTTTGCAATAAATCGCTACAAGAAATTAAAAAAAAGTCAACTTTATAAATAAATTATGCTATGGTGGTAGCTCTTAGGTAACTGTAAAACGTAAGGAATTTTCGCAAAAAGTAGATATTCCAGCACTAGTTCAGATCAAAACGCAATATTTTCATAGAATTCAAAGCAAAATGAAATAAATACTATGATTCGGACCAAAACGCAATAATTCCAAATTTGTTTTCTAAATAACTTTAAAACAAACTCTCAGATAAAATAATTCATTTGTGATTATATTACTTTTTTGTAGACAATAATACCTCAATAATTGTTTTTTTTAAAAAATTATGTGCTACTTACTTAAATTACATATTGTCGTTTATCAAAAAAAATGTTTTATTGTATAATTATTGCGTTTTGTTATAGACCTCCTCAAATGCGTACAAATAAAAATAAAAACCATACTCATACCCAAAAATACTCATCAAGTTTAAACCGAATACCAACGATTATGTGTATACGGATTCCTTAATTACGCAGCACAAAACGACTATAAGTAAAATTATATACTGTGTCAGCTACAATCATATAGAGTTTATTTTTTCCCGGACTATTTCATTTCTCGGGAAGTCAGGAAATATTTTGAAATTTCGCTGGATGCCGGTAATTCCCTCTCAGAACAAATTATTGAAAAATAAGAGTAATATACATATATTTTTGTACTTTAGTAGATTGATTTTTAAAAATATTACACTGACCAAATCTATATGAATTTATATCTATAAACTTACACTCATAAGATCTTTATAAATATAAGATGGCAGAAATACATTTTTCTTCCACATAGACAAATTCTAAAAATCAATATTAAAAAACGAAACGATTCAAACCCGAATATATTTCTTGTCTGCTCATAATTTTCACCTTGGGTATACATGTGTATATCAAAATAAGTTTTTAATACTTCTACCGAAGCTTTTTTATTTGTTTCTTTGCAGAATTTTTTATATTGTCTGTAGTTTATCTCCTAACCTGTTTATTAAGTCAAAATTTTAGATTGTTTCGATCGTTTTGAAATTGATCGCTTAAAGTTCTTAAATTGATATCTTGCACTACTATTTGCTGTTTAAACTATATTAATCTTATATGACTGGATTAAATTAATAAAAGAAGTTAAAAGAAAATTTCAGCACATACAAACATGATAACAAACATTAAAAAACCAGCGATGCACTTAAGGCCTCATCCGAAATGATATTTTTAATTCTTTTCAGGCGATGTAGGTCGTCGTACTGTTAGCAAAACCTCCAAAACTTTTTTCATATATACGGTTGCTTCGAAAATATAAAACAATTTTTGAATTTAAGTCGATATTGCCTTTGGGAGCTTCAGTAATATTACTTTCTGTATCATATGAAATCTCCCAAACAAATTTCTTGTAAAATATCAATATTTAACGTTTTCACTTGCGTCTAATGCATCGATGTTATTATAAAAAGGTGGTTATAAAACTGTTTTTCATACAAAACTATATTAATTGTTCAAACATTTTGGAATAAACTCTAGATTTTATTAAAAATGTTTTGTTTTTTGACGTATTTTATCAGATTGTGCAATATAATAAGGTAAAAAATTCCCGCACTAATTTGCTGAAAATTGGGATTGAAAATTTAGTGGAATTCCCGTCCCGGGAATTCCCGTGTAAAACTCTACAATCATACTCATAAGTATAAAAATACTCTAAGTATTTATCCGGATATACATGAGTACATAGAGGAGTATTTTTTTGATGTTCAACAGATTGCATGACTGGGATATCAAGTGCTATTTAATAATTATTGACTGCTAAAAACATTTGTAACTACATATACATATATTTACTCGAAACTAGAGATGGGCTCGTGTCGACATTTTCCAACACGACACGGAAACGAATCCCGGATGTCCAACACGTACGAAATTCGCCCGCCTGAAATTTTCAAAACACGAACACGACACAGCACGCATGAAATCAAATATAAAAAAAATCAATTTTTTTATATTCAGACATATTTTTCTTCTATTTTAACGTATCATGTTCGATTTGTATTGTTATTTACATATTTTTGTTGAGAAACAGTAACTTTTCAAGATTTTTGCTCAATAATCTTGTGCGGCAAGCTTCTGCACTCATACATATTTTAATCTGAAAATCGTTTTGTGTTTTTTCGTGTCAAGTTTGCTCAATACGACACAACAGGAACACGAACGAAATCAGATTTTCTGGCACGAACACTTCGTGTTGAGCCAGGCGTGTTCGTGTCACGAAAAAAACACGATACGCGCCCATCTCTACTTTAAACACAATTATCACTTTACAAATTACAAAATATTTGCTCATTAACGATTTTTGTATGCAAAGCTTAGAAAAATTGTATTATGTTAATTATTTTGTTCAAAGTTTCGTCCTTATTCTCCATACTGTCAGGAATGAAAAAATCGGGTTCCCGGAAATTTCCGCGAAAAGTAAATTTTCTAAATTAAATAGATTTATTAAGTGAAAATTTGTGAAATTTCGATTGCTTTATTAATGTACGTATTTTTTTAAATATAATTAAAAAAAAAGCAATTCTAAAACAAAGTTTTAAGAATTTTTAAATGAATCGAAGCAAATGGAGTTTATAGTCATTACACAGTAAGATATCCTATAAATACTAATCATTAGTCTTAACGTGTACTTTTAATTTCCCGTTTTCCCGGAGAAATCTCAAAAATTTCGTGCGAATATTAAGCATACTTTACCCAAGAACTCCCACCCGGGAATTCCCTATTCCCAAATCCTAGTATGTATATATAAAACAACTTACTTTTATAATTATAATTACACAAATTAATATTGAATTTTTAAATAAAATATTCTAACAAAACTAGTTCTAAGAATTCTCAAACTGATATATTTAACAAACACCAAGCCTTGAAATAAATTTTTCTTGTAATTTTAAACACACTAATTACGGGAAAATCTTTAGCGTCATCATATTCACTAATCTTTTTGTCCAGCAAGTGTGCATGTTTTATTTAATTTTTGTAAATGGAATTTAGTATTTCCCATTTCTTATGAAAAACTGGTCAAAACAAAGTTACAAAGAGCTACATAGAATTTATTAAGTGATTGCCTTATTATCTATCAAGAATTTTGTTTGATAAGGCCTATCAAATCATCAATAAACTTCAGCCAAATTTTTTAAAAGTTTCAAACCTCTTATCTTTTGTGCAGACTTTCAAAAACCATTTGAGAATTAACAAATAAATGATATTCAAAAATAAGCTTAGTAGGTATTGAAACTTATAAAAAACGCATCAATTAACTTTTTATTCGATATGAGTCAATTTAATTTTCTACACCTTAAAATAATTAGAAATCCATTGGATAACAATGAAAGTATTTATACGGCCATGTCACAGAGTTCAATCCCGTTCGGGAACGGAATTCAACCTAAAAAAGTCTAAAAAAGAAAACAAAATACGCAAATTTGTCAGATATGTCCAGACTGTTGGCGGCGCTACTATGCTGCGGTATGTTCCAGCTTGGGCTTGACATATTAGGGCGGATTGAATTGCGTTTCCGAACGGAATTGAGCTCTGTGACATGGCCGATAACATCTAAATTAAACCTTTAAGAAGTTAATTATTTTACATATTGTCATAATTTTGTTTTAAATGAAATTTATTTGCTGATGGTTTAGCACTGTCTTGTTCCGTGGAATATTAATCATGCCCAATTCTTTCTGAATATAACGTTATGAACCGTAGCCTGATAATCAATTTGGATTCACTATATGAATTTCATTTGTGCTTTACCAAATCGCCAGTAGCTTCAACCATATTTTTCAACAGTTAAAAGTGCAGACCGTCAAAAATCATTAGATAATTTACACTTGATTTTTAAAATCATAAGAGAATAAGGGTATTAGGCTTAGAAACTTATACAAAACACCTCAAGCATTTTATATTCGATATGAATCTTTATTATTTTTCTACATCTTTATACAATTAAATAAAATCTGAATTTCCCGTTCCCCCTCCCCTTATATCCTCTCCTGTTTCCATAGTATTGTATTTGATACTCATAAGTATGATGTACGAACTTTATTTTACATGTTTCTTTTCTCTAAATAAAAATAAAATTTAATTGAAAAATTAAATTAAAGCCCGAACTCAAGTCAAAATAATTAAATATCTTTGGATTAAGAGATATCGTGGAACTTGCTCAAAAAAATTTTTTAATAAAAATTTTACTTTAAAAAAATTCATATAAAATTAAAGTCATATGGAAATTCCGCTATTTTTTTATAAATAAATATGTCAAAATGTTACCATTTTTGGTATTCAAATACTAGAATTGCTTAAACGGGGAAAAATGTTCCAAACAATTACTATTTTTACAAAAACGACCGCCCTGTCGTTATTTACCGTGTGATATTTAATAAACTTTCGGAATATTTAGGCCATACCTAAGAACTTTTGTAGTTTTGTAGCGGTCGTTGCTTTGCAGTCTGAGCAATTTTTAACGAAACTATAAGTTTTCTTACAAAATTGGTCAACTTTGGATACGGCTGGAGCGAGAACCATTACCTCTTTTGACGCGATTTTTCTTCTACACCCCTTTTTTCTTCTACAAGTGATTTTTTTCTTTTATGTTCCAAAGGAAATTTATTTTATATGACAAAAAAAAACCACAAAAATGTTAAATTTTTAATCTTTTGTGTTATTTGACCCGTTTAATACTCAAACTTCATGATTTAATGATATTTTTGGAAATAGTATAATATTCGAATTCACAAAAATTTTAACGGACGGCGATATTGTAATAAAAATGTTGAACTTTTATAGACGAAATAGTATTCTAATAGATAGCAGACTAATTGCCCAATTCACAAGCTAGCTGTATCTATGTATCGTGTATATTTCTGTATTATTTTACAGTAGTGTATATTTGTTGTTGATATTTTTCGTATAAAAATGAAATGCACAAATACATATTTATTTCATATGTTTCGAAAAATTATTTATTTATTTTATTTTATTTATTTATTACCATAACCAACCGAGCCCTGTGGGCCATATATAGTTGGTGGACTACAATAATAAATTCATGTACATATCGTCGCCTTTCTTCTTAAACCAAGTAAGCGCCAAAAACTCGTTTTTCAGAAAACGAAAAAAATAATAACTTTTTAATTATGTGTTTTATAACAAAAAATTTTTTTACAAAACATGGCTAAAGGGTGTAGAATAATTTAAAAAAAAAATTATTACTAACAAGTAACTGTATCCAAATTTGTCGCTTACGTGTTTTTGGCGCAAACAGCATTTCGCAAATTTTGTCGCTTACGAGGTTTTGTAAAATTAAAAAACAGAAATTTCTGTGTGTAAATTAATATTTATTCTTATATTTTTGAAAGAAAATGTTTATTCTCTTAAAAAAAAGTAATGAAAGATGTTATATAAAATAAATACAAAGAAACTTATTACATATTATTTATTTCGCTCTTAAGCTCACGTTAAAAATTCAAAATATTGTGACGCTAAAAAAATTTAGCAAATAAACCGAAGATATAATATCAAAATAATTCTTGCAAAAAAAACCGACTTCAGTATAAAGATTTTTATACATGATGGCCTTTCATATAAATAATTTTGAAAATCGGTATAATAAATATTTTGGGTGGAGGTATGGAAGACTTGCCGCACCGATTTTCGTAGAAAAATTATGCGACCAAACTTTAAGCAAACCATTCCAAACAAAAATAGAATTTTTGAAGTTGGCCCATAAGTGGAGGAGCTATGCGATAATCAATATTTCGGGGGAAGGGGAAAAAATTATGGTACCAATCTGCAAGGGGGTCATGCAGCAAATTTCCTAACTGATTTTCGAAAAAAAAACTATGGAACAAAACTGTAGTCAAACCCTTTCAAATAAAAAAATAATTTTGAAAATCGGCTCACAAATGACAAAGTTATGCATGGATGGTGGGAGTAAGTTTCCCCACCCATTTTCGAAAAGAGTTGTGCGGCCAGCTACTAGCGAACCCTTGCAAAGAACACAAGAATTTTTAAAATTAGTTTATAAATGACATAGCTATGGTTTTTGGGGGGGGCGGAGGGGTAGCAAATTTTCCCCTACTATTTTCAAGAAGAATTATTGGGTCAAACTGCTAGCAAACCCTTTCAAACAAAACAAGAATTTTGAAAATCGATTCACAAATCACAGAGTTATGGATTGGGGGGAGGGGGGGGGGTGGTCAAATTTCCTCTCCAATTTTCGATAAACAGATTTGACAGAGTTATGCATGGGGGGGAGCAAATAGCTCCATATATAAGATGATTACTAACAGGGTGTAGAAGCTGTGGGTTTCTAACAGTCTGCAAAAATATGAAATGTTGACGGATATATTCAGGACAATTTGTGAGCATTACTTTATAAAAGAATGTAAGTAATCCGATTTGAATGAAATTTTTAAAGCTACACCACAAAAAATCTATAACATATCTCGAAACATGATCATGTAGTTTCCATTTGTACACAAAACGTATTATTCTGTTGAAAAGCAAATTGCACCTTTGAAATTTTCAGCACTGCAACCAGAATAGACTTCTATACAATATAAAAGGTTCGACATCAACAGAGAATGAGCCAGCCTTTTCCTAATAGAAAGAGGCAGATATAAATTCTGGGAGTATAATCTTCTTAAAGTGTAATTAATTTTAGAGATTACCCCACTAATATGGTGGCAAAATCTAAGATGATTGTCCAGAATAACGCCAAGACATTTCATACGATCAACAAATTCAATATCTTGACCGTCAATTGATATCGTTAAACTAATCACAGTGCTGGGAGATTTGAAAAGCATCGCCTTAGTCTTTGCAGAATTAATGCGAAAATTGCTACTTCTCATCAAGCGTGATACATTGGACAACAAGGTATTGACATCATATTCAAAAACATCAGAGAGTTGAAGGTGACCCGTGAATAAAAGTTGTATGTCATCTGCAAAAAGAAAGGCTTCGCATTCAAACCCGCTTAGCAAAGAAAATAAATCATTCATATAAAGCATAAACAGTACGGGGCCTATAACAGATCCCTGACAGCGACCAGACAAATACGAAAAATTAATCTGCAGGCAGACAATGAGAAGTCAAAGTAAGTGCAGAGTTTACGAATTAAGACAGCATGACTAACATTATCAAACGCCTTAGATAGATCCAATGACACCAAAACTGCTAAGTCACTTTTATCCACAATTCTTCTAATTGAGTCAGAAAGGGCAATTAAAAGAGAAGTACTATACCCCTCACGAAAACCCGATTGAAACGGATTCAGTAAGAGGTTACCATTCAAAAATAACATGATTTGATCCTTTATGACATGCTCAAAGATCTTAGACAAAACAGGCACTAGAGATATCGGTCTAAAATCAACTTCAGAATTTTCTTTCCTAATGGGAATAACTTTGGCAATCTTCCAATCGGTAGGGAATTGCGAATATGCAATAATGTTGTTAATCAGAGACAAAAGTTGATGCTGAATGAAAGGGAAGATTAAATTAACAAACTTAAGAGGCAAGCCATCATAACCTGCGGCATTAGACTTTATTTTGTAAAAAGCATTACATAGGTCAGAAATATCAATACTACGAAAGGAAAATCGGTATTGGGAAAATAAATTCAAATGGGTTGAAACAATCAACTGACCTGTAACTGGAGAACTCATTATTTAAAGCATCTGAACTTACATCATCAATAGGCATAGAATCATGTATACCATTCCGACGAAGTATATTCCACATACCTCTTGTATCAGTATTCTTAAAAATGTTTATATTTGCTCTACGTTTAACACGCCTAATAATGGATTTCGATTTATTACGAGCTCTACAGTAACACCTCCAATTTGCCGGTGTTCGATCCCTCAAATACTCCCTAAAGGCCTTATCTCTGAGTGAAAGATGATAACTAATCAGCGGCGATTTAAACCAATTTTCTCCACTCGGTGAAAACATGAATCTCCTGGTGGGGATTAAAGAATGTAATTGATTTAAACAAGCCATGAAACTGGATAGCTGAAAGTTCACATCATGTCTATTGTAAAAGTTAGTAAAGTCATATTGGAGAAAGCAGTGTTCTAGTAATGAAATATCGATAGTATTGTAATCTCTGACTTCAATGAACTCTCTACCAGGTCTAGTAGGAAGCATAATGCTCATAAAGATAAATGAGTGATGAGAGATGGCTGGGCACTGCATTATTATACTCAATTATATTTTAAAATTTTTGGAAGACTTTTATATAGCCAAAATGACATAAGATTTCTACAGATTGTGAGAATAAGAAACAATCCCTTAAATTTTTTCATACTCACAAGCTTGACGAGCAGTAAAAAATTGCAAAACATCACTTTTACCGTAAAAATAACTGAAAAAATGGCCAAATTGCAAACATTCTGTAAAATTTATTGAACATCGCTAGAATTGGAAGGAATGCCAAAAATCTCAGAAAAAAAACGCAAAAATAGCAAAAATTCGCGAAAAACTGCAAAATTGCAAACAAGCCTTTAAATTGCTAAAATTGTAAGGAAAGCAAAAAGCTCGGAAAAATCGCGAAAATGACGAAAATTCGCAAAAACCTGGTAACATTAAAAACATAGCAAGTTATGAGAGTGATTAAAAATCGGTAGAACTTGCTAAAAAAGCACTTTTTTTTCGCGAAAATAGCGAAAATTCGCGAAAAACTGCAAAATTGCAAAAAGCCTTACATATGCTTAAAAATAGCTAAAATTGTAAGGAATGCAAAAAGCTCAGAAGAAATCGCGAAAATGAAGAAAACTCGCAAAAACTTGGTAAGAATAAAAAGATATCAATGTTTGGTATTGATTAAAAATGGGTTAAACTGTAAAAAATCAAAAACTGAAAAAAATCAGTTTTGACGCGATACTGCGAATTTTGGTAATTTTCGCGATTTTTTCTGAATGTTTTTCATTCCTTATAATTTTAGCTATTTTTGCAATTTGTTCGCGAATTTTCGCTATTTTCGTGATAATAGTGATTTTTTACCAGTTCTTTGATTTTTTCCATTTTTAATTCATATAAAACTTTACTATTTTTTTGATGTTGACAAGTTCTTGCGCATTTTCGACATTTGCGTGATTTTTGCCAACTATTTTGCATTCCGTATAATTTTAGTTACTTTTAAGCAATTTTAGGGCTTGTTTGCAATATTAAAATTTTTCGCGACTTTTCGCGATTTCCGCGGCAAATGTGTTTTGAGCGATGTTTAATGAGTTTAAGGGACTGTTTAAAAGTTTTCGCAAGCTAACTGTTCATGCCTCAATTACAATTACATTTGTCCATTAATACAAGATACAGGCCGATACAGTAAATATGACTGACTGTTCACAAGGTGTATTTCAAAAGTTATATACACAACACTGAGTGATCTTGTGAATTGGGCAAATATTTACCATTTTTGGTATTCAAATAGCAGAATTCCTAAAAGGGGGAAAATGACAAATAAGTTTTTTTTTGTTTTACTAAAATGAGATGATTCCAATGCTTCACATTACGATTAGTCAATGTACAAAGTAAAATGAATCCTTCCTTTACTATTTTCATGGTGCCGAAAATAAACAAATATAATGTTAATATTAAGCGAAAATAAGTAATAAAGGCTAAGTTGAGTTTTCAAAGGTAGTATATAAGCTGTATAAAGTTTGAATAAGGCCAGACATTGATTTGAATAACTAAATCTGCAGCATCTGTCTGTCTTTTTTTGATTTGTCTCAATGTTTCGGCAGTTCCTTTGAACGCCTAAATTTTAGCTGGAACCCTTCAGCTATATTAATATAAATACAGGGTTTTAAGGAAATAGACATAAACATAATTGGAATATAAAATGAATTAAAACTCAATTAAAAACTGGTCTACTTATTTTTCATTTTAGAAGTTTCCTTGTTTCTGCTATTTTTACTGTTAAATAATCAACCCCATGTTCCGTAAAAAGAATTGATTTTTGCTTTAGTTTTAAATGTTAGAGGCTTATTATTTCGTATCTTTAATTATTATTTTATTAAATTTATATTATTGTTAACTGTTTGTTATCACGGTTGCCAGATTTTACGATTTATCGTCATTTTGACGATTTTGGGTGTCAAACATGGCAGTTTGACGACTGGACGATTTTTACCCAAAATTTTACGATTTTTTAGAATTATAAGTTGACACCATTTCTTGGAATTTTTAACACAATTTTGAACTTGATCAAGAACAAGGCGTATCTAACAGGTGAATTTACAAGATCAGCTGACTTCACTCGCCTAAACGGCAAACGTAGTTGAGTGATGTAATGGTCATAGTGTCATCACCGTCTTCAAACAGTCAAACTCTGTATAGAGCAGTGGTGGTCAATTATACACTTTCCTATTCTTTGTTTGGATATGTGCTTGGCGGCTGAATATATAGGTTCAGGTTTGAAATCCAACGTACAACCACTTAGCCAAAGCATAGTATGTAAATTAGCTGGACGAATACAACATAAACTTAATCAATTTTATGCATTTAACATGAGAAATTAAAAAAATACACGCATGGTCTTGGCTGAAATTGACCATGTGACCTCTCGTTTAATAGTCCAGCGTACTAACTAATACACCAATAATTTAAAAAAAAAAATTGAGTGGCACGCCTATTTTGCAGTCAGTATTTTTTCCCCAAGAATTATATTAATGATATTTATTTATACATATGTATGCATATAGTTAGTTTTTAATAAAATTTGTTAATACAAAACAAAAATATTTCTAGTTATTGCTTAAAGTTCAGCTTTTTGTTGGTTTCTAGCTTTTTAAACAGCAATATCCAGCTTATTTCGAATCTGGATCTGGCATCTCTAATTGGAAGCCAAGCTAAATAATGGGGACAACGGTAAATCAAATATATTTAATATGGAGAGGCAAAACCAGACCAATAAGATTCTGGGGCTATACTGGAATAGGACCTCTGGTGGTGTACATCAGATTCCATAGAATTTGCAATCGAGTTCTGGAGGGTAGACGATTTTTTCAAAATTACTTTTTCAAAAAGCTTGGAAGTTATGCTTACAGTGGGATGAAAAATTGCCCAAACAAATTTTGACACAGTGGAATGCCGGGTGGAAAGAGTTCGACAGAGTCCAACAATTTTCGGTCCCTCATTGTTACTCCAGGCTTTTACCAAATGCTGATGACATACAGCTACATATTTTTGTCGAGGCAAGTTCCCATGCTGCTGTTGCGTATTTGCAAGTAAAATACCAGAGCGAAATCGAAATGGCATTTGTCGTTGCCAAATCGCGTTGTGCACCACCTAAGGGAATGACAATCCCATATCTTGAGCTTTAAGCCACAGGTTTGGGCTGCCGTTTAAAAACATGTATAGACGGAAGTCATCATTTTAAAATAAGTCGTAGTATATTTTGGTTTGACTCTAAAATAGTTGTTGAATAGTTGAGCGAATCCATGCTCGACGGTGAGAGAATACAAACAATTTGTTGCTTGTCGTATAGTTGAAATATTATCTACTACAACGCCCGAACAATGGAGGTGGACTCCCACTGAATTGAATATTGATGATGAAGCAACTAGGCCCAAGCTATCCGTAGCCTTCGATGTTTGTTCTACGCATTTTTGAAGCAAAGCACACACTATTGGACAATTAACTCAAAACCTGCTGAAACGGATCACTGCGCAGATGAGGAAATTATTGGCATCACCTTGACGGTAGGAGAGGCAGCGAACCTTATTGTTAATTTACAAGGTTTTTCGAATTTCTTAAAAATTAAAAGTTTTGCTGCATGGGTGCTAAGATTTATCAACTTTTATGTAAGAAAGCGTAACATAAACCTAGCGGAACTCACGTCTATGAAAATTGATTGTGGTGAGAAATTAATCTGTCTAGTCCAAGTGGAAGTTTATGTTAAGGAGAGGTCGCGTCTCATAAGAGAATCTACTTTTCTAAAAACAAGTAGCATTTACAGTTTGACACCCTATATTGTTGACGAAATGTTGCTTCGTGGCAACACAAGAATTGATAGTGCTTAAGCGGCCGTCAGACTATTAGAATTAGTATTAATACTTGTCAAAAACTCAAATCTTAAGTAAAAATCCAACAGTGTGGAAACAAATTGTTATGATATGACAAATAGGACATAAAGAAATGTGACAGTATTATGGTATTTGTCATTTTTAGGAAACTTTCTAAACTATCACATTCTTTATTTTATCAGGGTTGTCTTTTGCACAAACAAACATAGGAATAACAAAAATAGTTGTGTATTTGTTTGCCGGCATAAATTAAGAAAAAGAGGAACGAAAAAAATTCGAGTTTTTTCATATTATTTATGTTACGTTTTATTTGGAATGTGATAGTGTAGAAACAAAATGTAATGAGAAAATTTTCTTTAAGATTTTTTGACAGTCAGACTGATTTTGGTTTGATTTTCGACTTACAAAATGGAATAAAAATCTCAAAGCTTGCATTACAATATCAAATGGCCTTTTGGATTCCAAATATACTATCAGTATTGAGCAGAATAAAAAAAATTTTTACAATTTACATACGGGACTCCGCTAAACCTTCACCTCCTATGATGGGACAGTTACCCTGTGATCGTTTAAAGCCTTATGTACCGCCGTTTAGCTGTGTTGGTTTAGACTACTGTGAACCGTTCTTTGTTACAATTGGCCGAAAGAGGAGAAAAGATGGATCGTATTGTACATATGTTTAAGTATGAGGGCTTTTCATCTGGAAATAGCAGAATTTTTGTCAACAGATGAGTTTTTAATTTGCTTACGAAATTTTGTCAACTGGAGAGGTGTACCAATAAGAATTCGAAGCGACAGCGACACTAATTTCGTCGGCGCCAAAAAGGAGATTACAGCCGATAATAGATTTTTTGATTTCGAAGAAATCCAACGAAAACTTGCAAAGGATAATGGAGAACGGGTGGTAGAATATTTATCCCAACTATTAACTCGGCCAAAAAGGAGGGAATAAGTTTCTTCATTGCAGCCGGAAGACTTCGTAATCGTTTTGGATCCTAACCAACCGAGAAGCCAATGGAAGATGGGATGAATTACGGAGGTATTCAAGGGAGAAGATTGTCAGGTGCGCTCAGTTAAGGTAAAAACATCCAGCGGAATAGTTCGACGGCCGGCGGTGAAACTGGCGGTACATAATTTTGATAAATCCTCGTCCTAGAAGGGATTTACGGTGGTTGGAAATGTTGGTATCACTTGGCGAAATGCATTCCTGTGTTAATACGATATAAATCCAACACTTAGATCAGGCATTAGCGTCTCGTATTTTGAAATTAACGTCAGGCGTCAGTCCCCATTTCGTAAGAAAATAATATTAAAGAAAACGGGCCAAGACAACCCAGGGCAAGCCAAGCGAATTTTCATGTTATAGCGTCATTCGCATTAAAAGATAAAATGATATAATTTATTAAACTTTTATTGAATAAACATTCATTAATATAAATTTTTATCTTTTATTTGGTGCCGCACTGTGGCGCCTTTTCCCAAAACCCGTGGCAAAAATACAATATTTCATGACAAAATTTTGGAAAATAGATGAACATACGAGAGAGCTTCTTACTGATCCCAGTTCAAAAACGTTTTTCTTAAGTGAATAAAAATTATAGCTAGTGGAGCTGCTTAAAGTCGCCAATTTTTTAGTAATTAAAAAAAATTTTTATTAAAAAAGTAACAAAATGTTCATCAGATGCCCTACTTTTTCGGCAGTTACCGTTTTTCAGACACCCTATATTAAGGTAATTTTTTCAAATAAAATAGAGCATATCTAAAAATGGCCAAAAATGGTCCCGCCCATATTTTCGGAGCACATTTGCCACGCAATGCTTTAAATAATTCAACTAAATTTGGCCACCAAAGATGACAGGTTTTCTTGAAATATGAAGAAAGCTGTTATAATCTCATAGCGAAAACGATAATAATTCTTCCCCATTTTTAAAGTATGTAGCAAAGATGTGTTCAAAATGTGAAAAGAAATAAATAATAAAAAGGATTCTCTAAAATTCTTTTCACTGCAGCACTTACATATTTTTTTTGCTTCTCGTTAATACGATGACCTTTTCCCTGCAGTTTTCTTGAATTCTCTTTTATGTTGCTACCCCTTTGATCGCCTTTGTACCCCGTTCGACAATAAACTCTAGAAAAAAGTCACAGTAAAAAGTCATCGTGTGAGTCCCGTATAAATAATAAGCAATATTTTGGTCTTTCAATCAGGTAGGTACAACTATTACAATTTGCTTATTTATTTAAATTAAAAACATTTATTATAGAAATAGGTAGGTAGGCCTAGCTTTTTCTTTCACAAATCAGGTTGTTTGAGCCATAGGTACGTAGATAGTCAACTAAAACTTCAAAAACCTAAGTCTGCTGTCAAAAACCTAAGTCTAAGAATGTGCTAATAGAACATTTTGTATTGGTATTGGTGTAAAACAAAAATTTCACCACAGCACAAAAAGCAAATAGTATTTTACAAAATTTTTATATTTTAAACATGAATTTTTAGTTGTTATATACAATCAATTTTGTATTAATTAATGAAAATATGATTTAGAATCATCTTTAATATATTTGAGCTAAAAATATATGGATTTTCTTAAGATTTTTTTGAAGTTATTCTATTTAGTACTGAAAAAATTTATCCCAAATAGTATAA
>OY101448.1:84240291-84386230 GCA_956483635.1 Panzeria rudis
AATAAAAATAGCAATTCTGCTGAATGAAAAAATGGCTCAAAACATGTATAAATTTCAACATGTAAATGTCAACAAAATTAAATAAATATTTTAAAATTACAAAAAGAAGAAACATGACATTTGTTTAAAATTTTATAAAAAAAATTTATTAAAATCTAATAGTGTTTGTTTGTGCAAAAAAGTATATTTTAGTGCGTTCAAAAGTGCAAAAATTGCGCTCTCTGAGTTGAATACACAGCGCTTGTCCGTTTGAAGAGAGTTGTCATATTTTTTTGACAGGTCGCCAGTTGACTATCTACGTATAATCTATGGTTTGAACCTTTTTTTATTTCTGGGTATAAATTAAACCGCAATTGTGTAATGCAGTCAGTTAAGTTTTTACTTTGTAAAAATAGTGCTCAGTACCAGAACTTATACAATTTTACTATAAATAATGTCATTTCAAAATTCGGAATTGTTCGAGTTATTCAGAATCTCACATAATGAAAATGTATTTTAATTGGCTATTATGGAAAAATTACACGATTTACCAGGATACCACGAAAAGGATGTTAAAATCAAAATTCACTTCGTTTACTTGAAAATTAATAAAAAATGGCTTGCCTCAAACCGTACGACGGAAACCTTTATGGAAAATAACTCAGACTGGCTAAATGGAGTAACAACTTTTGAAAATATCGAAGAACCGCATACGTCTTCTGACAGCAGAAGAGGAAGACCTGCAAAAACTATAAACGAGTGGTCGAACTACACAAAAAAAACGAAAACTTCTAAATGCCACAAAAGATATATATAAATCTCATCTTTCAGAAGCACTATGTCTTAAGTATGTAAAAGATAAAGAAAAACCAAGGTCTGACATTACAGAGGATTAAAGATAGTATTCCAACTCCTCCAAATGCTTTACCCACAAATTATAGCATAGAAGACTCCTTAGCATTATTTATGGACTTGGGATTGTCAAAGGAAAAATATTCTATTTTACGAAGCTCTTTAAAGAATCATAATGTGAATATTCTTCCTGGATACAAAAAGGTTAAATCTGCCAAAAAAGAAGCAGTGCCATCTAATGTAAAGGTTACTGAAGTATCGGTAGAGGTTAAACTGCAAGACTTAATGGATCATACAGCCAAACGCCTTATTCAAAGTTTGCCTGAAAAGGAAACAGTACTACTTCCAGATAGGCTTACATAATAAGTGGTAATGTGGAATCATCCGGTCAAAGTGCTTACAAACAAACATTATAGACAAATGACACAACTCTTACAGATGCAAATATGTTTATGGCTTCTGTAGTTCTTTTACGACTTAGAAGTGAAATCTCTGAGCATTGGAAAAATCCTCGCCAATCATCAGATCATTTTTGCAGTCCGATATTTTTTAAGTATGCAAAGGGGTCTTCAGAAATAATCAAATCTAAAGTAAACAATATAAAAGAGCTAATTTCTGAACTAATGCCTTCTGTTCTTGAAGTGAAGAATGGAAAAACTATTTTCATTGATTATGAATTTTGTCTTACAATGATTGATGGCAAAGTCTAAAATGTAATAAAACATACTTCATTATTTTTGTTGTATGGCCAATGTAAATTTTCTTATTTTGAATATTGAAAATGAGCTAATAAGGCCTAAAATTCTTCATGTAAATAAAACAAAATATTTTACTTCATTTTTCCCGACGTTTGGTCAATTATTTGTTGACTTTATCAAGAGTTGGGAAATCTATTTAAATGTTTAAAACCGTTAATTAATATAAATAGCTTTAAATTCACTTTGACTATAAAAACTTACATTAATATTCTAATTGTCATTTACAAGTTTAGAACATTCTAAGACGATTTTGTCCATAAGTATTTTACATTAAAAATTTTTTTTATATAAAAAAAAACAAAAATAAAATAAAATAAATAACATAACTTAAGATACTTCGTCAACTTTAAAGTGTGCGATTTGCAAAAAGTCACAGAAAGACTTTCAAAATTTTGATGATTCAAGTGATGAGCAAAACTATGAATATGGAATTTCTCCGTTACATGCCAGAATTAGGTGCATGGAGCTTATTTTAAAACTAGCATATACAATTCCGCGAGAAGGAGAATGTTTTGATAAGAACGCAACACTAAAAGAAAAACTATCTGCTGGAAAAATTTTATACAAAATGAATGTCTTAAGAAGCTTGGACTGACAATAGACTGGCCAAAGCAGGGGTATGGAAATACTAACGATGGTAATATGTCCAGAGCATTTTTTGAAAATGATGGGGTAATTACTGGGGTCGACGATCATATTATAAAAAGGTTTGCAGTTATCCTAAATGTTATAAACTGTAAAGAAATGGTAAATGGCCCAAGGTTTCATGATTATGTACCAAAAACTGCCCTACTTTTGGCTTAAATGTACCCTAAAAAGAAACTTACTCCTACGGTCCATACGATTTTGGCTCATGGAAAAAATTTAATTGAATATCAATGCTTACCAATTGGAGAATTATCAGAAGAAGCCCTGGAAAGCAAAAACAAAGATTACAAACACTTTAGATATACGAATACTTGCAAAATTTCATGGATTAGACAGAATGAGGACCTTTTCAATATGTTGGCGGCCTCCTCAGACCCACTAATTTCATCACGGAGGATTCGGAAGAATATAATTATAGCTCCGATATGTTAAGCCTATTAGATATCGGTCCCAATGTTAATGACTATTTAAAGAAAACTAACTAATAAACAAATGTATACTAGTTTGAAACAATATACTAAATAGCTTAATATCATTACATATTATATATTATATATCATTAATATTAAAAGTATTTCAAAAATATGTATCTGTAGTATACATAAAAATATTATATTAGTCTAATATGTTATATTAGAGTGGCATTTTTTTCTAAATTTCCTTACTAGAATATCATTTGAAACACAAGAAGTTGTGTTTTAAATGGTTTTTAAATTTTAAAAATAGCATTACTTCAAAAGATATGATTTACGACAAAAAAATAAAAAGGTGACACCGTCCCCAGTGCCTATCACAATGCGAAAGCACTTATTTTGAAACTAAAAGATTTAAAATTCAAGTTAGTTTTAACCATAAGATATATCTTGGTAACTTCAAAAATTTTGATTTTTGCAACGAAAAAAACCACTGTGCATAGTGCCTCTGTGGGCCTATTGTCATGCAGGTGACATATTTTTAAGCGTAAGGGGTATCTTTCAAATGCTTTTTCAAATTTTTTAAATATCTTTATTACTTTAAAAATGATGATGTTTGTAATGAAAACAGTCAAAAGCTGACAATGTGCACAGTGCCGCGGATAACCTATGACCGTGCAAATCATGTATATTGAAGCTTGAGGAGTCTTCTTTCAATTGATTTTTAAAATTTTTATATATCTTTATTACTTCAAAACTTATGATTTTTGCAACGAAAAAAGTCAAAAGGGTCCACCATGCGCCGTAACAGACCGATTTAGCTTCTCTTTTCATCCTGCTCCTGGCAATACTACTTGCGATTAGATAATTGATGGGCGAATACGTAATGTATATTACGCTTTCACCACTTTTCAGGTGGCTCTGTTGAATGTGCTTTCAATTTTTCTATATACAACTTTTTCGTGAAAATTGAATACGAGAATTAAACCACTTTCAAGTTGACATTAACTGAACTTTCCCAGAGTTGCCATCGGATTATTTTTTGTCATTCCCATTTTCTGATTTTTGTTCTACTCAAGTCAAACTTTTTCGGTTTGATTTTATACTTAAGTATATATGAACATGTAAACATTTTTAAAATTACATACTTTTTGTTTTAAAAAGTGTTTTGCTAAAAAACAAATAAACTAAAATGGTGTTAGTTATTTAATAAGTGAGTTTGATATTAGTAATGTGCATTCATACGTATACATATGTTTACATATGTAAATACAAACTACGTAAATACATACATAAATATGTATATACAAAACATCAAGACGACGAGTATAGTTTTTTATTCGTCCAACTGTGACATTTATGACGAGACAAAGCGTGATATTCAAACCAAAATTAACTGACAGTTGCTACGTTTTTAACTAAAAATCGTCAATAGTCGCGGGCTAAAACCCAAAAACCAACCTAATATATTAGCGCTTATTATCAGCGAGTCGCGTTCTAAAAACAGGCTGTAAAATAAATTATGTTCCATATTTTATATATTTTCTACTGTTAATTTATCTGTAACATCACCACATTTTTCCAATAAGTGCAGTAAACAGGTGTGAAATTTATGGGGTAATAATCATTTAAAGCAAATAAAAAAACTGATTTATATTGATGCGTGTTTTTGAATTTTGATGCAGTAAGCTTGTAAAATAAATAAACTTACTGCAACTCTTTGAATTCGAAATAACTACAGATCTAAATATTTCTTAAATACAGCAATTTCTCTAGTTACTTGTATTAAAATAAATTATTACAATTTAACTGTCCAAAAGTTTCTTTTTTCCTCTCTCATTCAACATGAAGAAGACACTTAAGTATGACGTCGATAAATGTTACACCAGACGAGAGAAAAAGGATATTAATCTAAATTGTTGAAATGCATGACGAAGTTTTTGTCCGGTGGCTGACCACAAGCAATACTTGTTTTGCTTGAATACCAACCACTTAATCTTGTAAACCAAAAAAACATTTGTTTTTGTTCGAATCAGTTGCACTGAAAGTTAGATACAATAATTTCTTATTTTTGGTTAGTTTCATGTTAATCTTGCTTTTTCGTCAAATATTTTTAATTAAGCGTTAATTTGTTACAACTTCAAGCAGCGATTATTTGTAATATTTTTTTTCAGAGGACTCAGTGCCTAGATATGTAAATGGGAATGTTTTGCATGTACTAGTTTACATGCACTCACAAAATTAGTACAGTAACGGAATGTAGTTTATTCAAGAAGAATTCCGTGCAGTCATTTGGAATTGAATAAACGGATCAAATTATAAGCAATTTTATTTTTAACTGATTCTAACATTTATTAAAAAACTAAGTTCACATTAATACGTATTTTTGGTTGCTTCCAATATTGTACTTATTGGTGTAAGTACCAAAAAAGTATATGCATAAAAATAGCACGCACACACAAACACTCAAAATATTCTGTACGTAAAATTAGCTGAAATTGTAATTTAAAATAAATAAATATTCATTTATTTTAAATAACAGTATCAGCTAATTTCACATAGAGAATATTTTGAATGTTTGTGTATGTGTTATTTTTATGCATGTACTTTTTTGGAAGGAGCTTTGTCCGGCTCCCAGTGGGCATTAAAACACGAAACAGTGACTAAAAATATAAAATTAATAAAAGATAATAAAAAATACGAAATAATAAAACTTTAACATAACGTTAGTTCATTTAAAAATAAAGCAAAAATCATTTGTTTTTACCTTTTAAGTTGGGATTGATTCCACAGCAAAATAGTTGTTTTGATGATTAAATAAAAATATGTGATCCTTTTGTATTTTCCTTTGCTGATTACGATGACATCGTTAGTTCTTCCCTAGCGGCTCTAGTTCTAAATATATAGTAACATTTACGATTTGCACAATTTACACCACTTTTTTGTATTATTCGCTTATTATTTTATGAATTATCCTCAAAACTTTAAAATACTTTCTTGATTATTAATTTACAAAAATTCTCATTTATTTGGATAGAGTCACATTGAGTCAGATTGGAGAACCAGTCTGAAATATTAAGCGAATAATACAAAAAGTGGTGTAAATTTTGCAAATGCTAAATGTCAAGATATCTTTAAAACTAGAGCTGCTTTGGTATTACACGATTTTTTTATGGGACGTCCCAGTATGTAGTTCTCGAGGTATGAGATTCTTCTTGCGCATCCTAGATGCATTAATCGCACATCTTATTTGTTTGTATGTAATTATAATGTTCTTTTCTCTTAATATCACAATTTCACCTGCAGTTGAACTCCCTTTTTATTTGCCATTATTTTAAGTTGTTTTTATATTTATTAATGCATTAAATGGTACAAATACAATTGGAAATTATATTACACTACAATTTACTTTTATTAAATACTTAATTGTTCGCGTATTGAATCAAGAATCGGTCCCAAGATCTCCGCATTGTATGCTAGAACACTAACCACTAAGCTACCGAGGAACATTTATTTACATGCATACATAATACAAGAACACAAAATCAAATTCTGAAGTAGAAATAACACTCGCTGATTCCGCGTATATCCGATTAGGAACAAATATACAAATAAAACAAACAAGAATTAATATTTTTAATTAAATTGGAGAATAAATCTCTCTTTATTTACCAAAAATTTACCTTGTAAAAGCATCTTAAAAGTTGCACGTAGTGCTTCGTGACTTCTAAATGACGAGTAATAATTTATATATAAGCACTAGTACAACTAGTGAAATTTGGCAAAACAATGCTAAACCCTTAACACCAGGTCCCAGCCAGGCATTTTTGAACTTTTTTTAAATTTTTTTCCTAGATAGCATCGGCAGACCCTCCCAATTTTTTATGAATTCCTCAATAAAGGTGTTTTCTGTGGAAAAAGTGAGAGAAACAAAAATTGTTCTGTCTGTGGGCGTGGCAATAGTTCCCAAGAAATTTTTACTCATGTTTGTACCACCAGGGACTGGCCAGGCTCTGTACTATTGTATATACATAGACTGTAGTACATAAAACCAAAACAAAATGTATAAAAAAGCACACGCAACACATAAGAACTTTTTTCTAAGTTTTATTTCGAAGAATGGAGATTTTTGATAACAAAATGTTCTTTCTGTTAGTGAGTGTGGAAGCAAAGTATGATAGTAATTTTTTTGCTTCTATATAAAAAGCAAAATCCCTTTGTTTGCAACATTTTATCAATTAGTTATTTAGTTTTGTGTTGGCAGTTGACAATTGTAGTGTATTACAATGAATGCTCGTTCCGACGACAATTGGCTCTACGTTCCAGAGCGACTCGAGTCCCACTTGGCCAAAGATTGTCAACCCAGTGACAGCTGTACAAATTGGAAGTTTTATTGGAAAGAACTCTCGACAACAGTAGAACTGGTACACCAACAACAACAATTAGTACTGAAGTAGATATAAATCTTGTCCTAACTAGTTTGAAAGGCTGGCAGAGGCAATTGACAATGTGACCCATGGAAATTAAGATAATAATATAGAAGATGAATCTTTGAATATTGAAGAAAAGTGATGAAAATAATAAAAACGAATACCAAAATCAGAAACTTTCATCTCCAATGGTTAATCATTCGAAAGGATAGAACAAAGTGGCATAAGTTGTCTCCAGGTTCCAGAAGATTTTTGGCTCAACGTATTAAAGTGTAGTGGTGGAGTTACAACTGAAGATATTATTAAGCTAGAAATATTCAAGAAACTTTTTTCAAATGACATAAAGGAAATTATAGTGTGTGCAACACAAAAACATGCTAAAAAATTCTATGAAATTTTCAACAAAAGTAATACAGATAAACATCAAGTTCGGAATCCAATTACTATGGAAGAGTTAGCTGGTTTGTAGGAACATTGATTTATGGTGGAGTAAGCCAAAATAATACACATCCTACCTCAAAAGAGATTTTAAAATATCTTGGTGGTTATACGATTTGATGATAGCTATAGTAGGTCATTCCGGTCTCAGTGTGATAAGGCAGGTCCAACACGAGATACATATTTGGAACTTACTCAATATAAACCTGAAAAATTATTATAGACCGCATTATAATATTACGTAAAAAATTACATACGCAACTAGATTCGAATGAAAAGAATCGACATAGAGGAATCCAAATTCATTGGAAGTCGTCCGAGTAGCTTTCTTTCGATCACTTAGATTTTCTATCGACATTGTGAAACAGGTTATAAATTGATTTTTTCTATATTTAACTGTTATATTCGCTTGTTTTTTTTTTTGATATTTCGTTGTTTTTTCTTACACGAACATATCGTCATATACAATGCAAAAGGGCCAATCTAAATTTTTTTTAAATTTTCACTATAGATAAAAAACTTAATAAAAAGCAAACTATTGTGATTATCAAAACAGTTTTTTCTGAGCAGTATCGTTAATTAAATCTAAATTAATGAAGATATGCTGAAAAATAATTTTTTAATCACAATAGTTTACATTTTATTCGGGTTTTTTACCTCTTCTGAAAATGTTAAAAAAAATGTAGATTGGCCCTTTTGCATTTTATATGACGATATAACATCTTGTAAATATTAATAAAAAACAGTTTATTTAAACAACTAGGGGTACATTTTATTGATTTTCTTGCGGTAGCTATAAAATTCCATACAAAATAAAAGCAGTCCCAGCCAGGCCCTGGAGTTCGTTTGTGTGAGTACACTTTGGTGTTTGCTTAAAGATTAAATTCCGTTAACGGTTTCCTCGTTGAAGAACTCATAAAAAGTATCCAACAAGGTTGAAAGAAAAACTACTTTATAATTATGTTAAGCACTGAGAGAAAACCATAAACCGAAACATGAATAGTTTGTACTTAAACATTGCCGGCCACCTTGCAACGACGTATGTTGCAAATATAATAAATATAAATAATCAACCCATTAGAGACTCCTGATGCATGTAATATTAGATGAGTCATAAAGGACTCCTGTGGACTGTATATAAGTTAGGTCATGAGAGACCTCTGATGATTTATGATGATTTATTATATAATAATAGATGTGAATCATGAAGGATTCCTGATGAAGAAAGAGGTTAATTTTTGCAAATTGATGAAAAAAGTGATATAATATTATATATCCCATCAAAAACATTTCTGATTTTTGCAATCGATATTACTTTATTAATGGGTTACAAAGTAAAGAGTTGTACTTATTTATCTTATTACTATGCTTCAAATTAGAACTACTACTTAGTTCTTAATAAAATTATTACGTATTTTTCTCATTATCTGAAAGTAGTTCCAATTTGGTGATATATATTAATAAAATAAGTAGACAACCACTTTTTAAGTCAAGATGTGTTTGTATATGAAAACTAATTTTTCGCTTAAACTTATAAGTCAACAATAGCTAGTGGGTAAAGTTCTTGTCTTCAAATCTGGACGAGCACAGGTTCGTATCCCAGATGGGTCAAAAAAATAAAAAAAATTAATATATATAAATAAAATATAATGTATGTAAATACATTTTTTTAAATTTTAATTTGTTTATTTGACTACTTATTTTTAACTTCAAGTAAACCAAATAATAACTAGTTAATTACTGTGACAATTTTATTACATTTGTAAGGGGTACACCTTATTTTTGGACTTCTCAAACAAAAATAAGTAGTTATCGAGTCAAATTGTAAGTAGTTACGACTTAAATCTTCATATACTTTCCACAATGATAAGACACTTTTTTACTTGACAGTCTGTTCCCACAGAGTAATTGTATGTGCAGGCAACCGATTTTCGTAGAAAAATTATGCGACCACACTCTAAGCAACCATTCCAAACAAAAAAAAAAGAATTTTGGAAGTCGGCTGATAAATGACAAAGTTATGCATGGGGGTAGTAAGTTTCCCCTGCCATTTTCGAAAAGAATTGTGGGGCCAAACTACTAGCGAACCCTTGCAAATAACAGAAGTATTTTGAAAATCGGTTCACAAATGACATAGTTATGGATTTGGGGGTGGTGGGCGGAGGGGTAGCAAAATTTCCCCTCTCTTTTTCTAAAAGAATTGTTGGACCAAACTGCTAGCAAACCTTTTCAAACAAAAAATAATTTTGAAAATCGGTTCACAAATGACAGAGTTATGGATTGGGGGGGAGCAAATTTCACCCTCCGATTTTCGACGAAAAAATTTTGGAACAATTTTTGTCAAACCCTTTAAAATAAAACAAGAATTTTGAAAATCGGTTCACAAATGACAAAGTTATGCATGGGGGGAGCAAGTTTTCCCCCTGATTTTCGAAAAAAAATTATGGGACCAAACTGCAGACAAACCCTTTCCAACAAAAAAAAGAATTTTAAAAATCGGTTCACAAATGACAGAGTTACGCGAGTACAAATATAAAAAAAGTAAAAAAATAACATACACACGAATTGATAACCTCCTTCTTTTTTGAAGTCGGTTAAAAAAGCTTTTCAATGTTGCTGAGACGGCTATTATTGATATATAGAGCTATAAAAATATCTCTAAAAGTTGGCCATGAAAGACAATCACCATCGAAGACATCCGTATCCCATGGTGGAAGGGGTAAGTTATGGGAAATATTATCACTAGCCGACATTTCAACACCACCGACCGGACACTTTGATCTAGACTTATCTTACATACATCGACAATAAGTCTCAAAGGCTGTATCATATTGTATCTTCAATGGCTTTTAAATCTTCTGCAATAGACTTTATTGGTGTGATTTCGCATTCAATCACGAAAATTATATTATGACTGTCCGTCCGTGTAAAACTCAGCCTTGAATACAAAGGTATCGATAGCGAAGGTACCGTATAAAAAAGATTTGCACAGGGATGCAGGAAAGTATTGCAATATATATGCACAATATCCCGACCAATAACCACTTGTTTATTATTTTATGAAACACATACACATTCATATATTAACAATTATGTATGTATGTACTTATGTCTATGAAGTTTTTTCTTTTACTATTTGTTTAAAAAAATCACTTTTTAAATCAATTTACTAACCTATTTTATTTACGATGAGTTTCCAAATATGTGGCGTAGATTTCCTTGTAAAGGGACGATGCAATTCTTGTTGTTTTATCCTGCTCGAAGGACCAATTATTCGGCGTATATCCTATTAGGAATTTATATACAAATAAAACAAACAAGAATTAATATTTTTAATTAAATTGGAGTATAACTCTCTTTATTTACACAAAAATTTAACTTGTAAAAGGATCTTCAAAGTTGCACGTAGTGCTTCGTTGACTTCAAAATGACGAGCAATAATCCATATATTATATAAAAATGAGGTGTATGTTTGTTTGTTTGTTTGCAGATTTTTGTTACGGCCTCATGCCTAATGGCATCATGCCGTTAGGCTGAACCGATTTAAATGAAATTTAGTACAAAATTTAGGCCCACAATTAATATAGGCTATACATGGGAGGGGATAAATGGGTCAAAACATCCCCCTATACATAACTCGTGCATTTGTCATTTGTTACGGCATCACGCCTAGACCGCTGAACCGATTTAAATGAAATTAGGTACACTGATAGATATTTGGCTCATTATTTGCATCTGTTTCCGGAATTTCTGACAGATAGATATTTAGCCCGTAATTATTATAGACCATATTTGTTGCCCAGATTTCGGACCGGGAGAATATAAAATGGGTCGAAACCTCCCACTACGCATAACTCTGTCATTTGTCAACCGATTTTCAAAATAATTTATTTTTTAAAAATATTTGCTTGCAGTTAGGTCCAATAATTTGTTTCATAAAATCGGTGGGTATATTTGACAGCCAAACACCAAAACAATCTGTTCCATAAGATCTTTGCATTGAAGTCGGTATTTTGCAGAATTATGTTTGAAATGGTATAATTGCAGTTTGTGAAAATTGGATGGACAAAGTGGTAGCCCAAAATATTAACTATCGCATAACTCCCCCATTTATCGACTGATTTTGAAAATATTTTATTTGAAAGTACATAAAGGGTTTGATATTATAAAACTGCGTCCGGACACCCTATTTGTAGACAAACATACCATTTGATCTAAAGCAAAATGTTGTCCGTTTTGTAATCTGTTCCATAACAACTTTGCATTGAAGTTGTTTTTTTTTTTTGCAGAATTTTGTATATTTGTCAGTCTTTCCTCCTGGCTATCACAAGACTGCATCTTCTGAATCGATATATGTCTGTAGACGTCCGCAAGTAGGAGTGAATGTGTACTACTATGGCTACTTACTGTATATAATAAAACCATCGCTATATGTATAATAAAAAATATTTTAAGTGTGGTTGATTGTTTCTTTAGTTGTTTCTTTTTTTACCCCTTAACGGCTAAGCCGATATAGAGCCAATTCAAACTGTATGTCATATTGTCCATTTTGTTAAGACCCTGTTTTATGCAGAGACTCCTCGGTTTCATACTTGGAATATCGCTCAAAGACAATGGAAACGTAGTAAAGTTGGTAAAATAGTCGAAAACTGGCAAGGAGTTTGATCAGGAGACAATATCGGTCGTGTATACACCGTGCATGTTAGCAATATGGAATGCTATTGTCTACGAATGTTACTACATAACATAAAGGTTATCAGGTCGCTGGTGAAAAATTATAAAGAAAGGGTTCAAGCCCACTTGGGTCCAATAATAATGGTCCCTTTGTGATATACATAACATAAAGGGACCAACATGTTTTTCTGATCTCAAAATTATTGATTGCTAAGAATTCCATACTTTTCGAGAAGTATGCGAGGTATTGGGACTAATGGAAAACGACAGTCAATGGGAACTAGCTATGCAGGAATCTGCTTTATGTTCTTCTCCAAGCAAAATGAGGGACATATTTGCTATTTTGATTGCAATGTGTGGACTATCAAAACCTTTGGGTCTTTGGGAGCGATACAAAAATGATTTATCCGAGGATATTCTGCGCCGAAAAACAGATGAATAATGCAGAACTTACTTTTGACGAAACTATATATAATGAGGCTCTTATAATTATTGAACACAAGGTGATTGCTATGGTAGGAAAAGATGTAAATAACTTTGGTATTATACGGCCAAATCGATTGGAAAGTGTGCCTGATGAGTTGTCAAGAGAACTTAACTACAATACTTCTGCGTTAAATGCTTAAATTGAGGTGAAGTTGCCAAAATTAATACCTGAACAAAAAAGAGTTTTTGATCAAGTTCTAAGCGAAGTCAATAAAGGAGATGGAGCTTTATTATTTTTAGATGCACCGGGAGGCACTGGTAAAACATTCGTCTAAAATCTTTTGTTGACACAAATTCATAAAGATTCCAATATAGCTCTAGCAGTAGCTTCTTCGGGTATAGCTGCAACTCTTCTTAATGGTGGTCGGACGGCGCATTCCACTTTTAAATTACCAATAGAGTTAGCAGAAATTGAATCTCCAACGTGCAATACATATAACCAAAACTAGCGCTGGTGGTCTATGGCTCCAAAGATGTAAATTATTGGTATGGGATGAATGTACTATGTCGCATAGACATGCAGTAGAGGCATTAAACCGAAGTATGCAAGATATCAAAAGGTGTGATAAGATAATGGAAGGAATGATTGTATTGCTTGCTGGGGACTTTCGGCAAACTTTACGCGTGGTCCCAAGAGGAACTCCAGCAGATGAAATTAAAGCCTGCTTAAAAGCTTCACCCTTATGGAACAAGGTTTCAAAAATTAGTTTGCCAACTAATATGCGAGTAGCTCTTTTTAATGACCATGAAGCTGGAGCTCATTCCACTGAACTGCTTAAGATTGGAAATGGCCAAGTTTCGAGAGATGTAAATGAAGAGATTTCGTTTCCAAAGGGATTTTGTAAGTTAGTTTCTTCAGGAGAAGAGCTAATATCCAAAGTTTATACAGAAACTAACAATAATAAGGAAAACGGAAATTAGTTGGGCGGAAAAGTAAAAATTAACCATCAAATTTTGGAAAAAATTTCAGGTGCTTCTACAATTAATACCTCAGTTGATAGTGTTATGAAGTAAGATCATTCTACTTCATATCCAATTGAGTTTCTGATATCATAAAATTGAGTTGAAAATTGGTGTCCATATTATATTTATGAGAAACATTAGCGCACCAAAACTATGCAATAGAACAAGACTTCGAGTGTCGCATCTTAGTCGCAATCTAATTGCAGCAACAATTTTGACAGGCTCATCAAAAGGGGAAGATGTTTTTATTCCCCGTATACCAATATTATCAAAAAGTCTGCCATTTCAATTTAAACGTTTGCAGTTTCCAGTAAAACTGGCATTCGCTATAACAATAAACAAATCGCAGGGTCGGACACTAAATATGGTAGGTCTAAATTTGAAACACCATGATTTTATCATGGGCAATTATATGTAGCCTGCTCACGAGTCCCAAATGCTAAAAATTTGTTTATTTTTACACCAAACGGAAGAACACCGAATATTGTGTATATCAATGTCTTATCACCTCTACAGTAGTTATATTTGAATAATTGAATAACAATATTTTTAAGAATATATATTAATAAATTTATTGGTTACGCTTTTATAATACGAAATAATTAGAAGTTATACTTCAAACATTAGTTTTAAAAATATAGACTATTTATTTATTTTATTCAGAAGAATAAAAACGATATTTTACTATTGCTATAAAAGTAGAGACGCCTTGCCAATTTTATATCATTAAAGGTCGTATTAAAAACATAATTCATATATTTTTCTTAATATCTAAATCCTGTAGGGATCTCCACCGCAACATATTAACCCGTGCATCGCCGGGTCAAAAAAAAGCTAGCTACTAATAACGAAAACCGTTATTTATGAACACATACTAATCGAAAATAATAAAATGATGTCCAAAAATAATAAGAGTTTTTGTGAGTGTTGGATTTAATCAGATAGAGGATATTTCGGCTAAATTGAGTTGAAATGAAATGAATGCAAGAATTTTCATGAAAAGTCTTGTATTCTATTTCGCGACAAAAATTAGTTATATACCTGATGTTTCCTTATAAAAAGCATCCATCTTCATAAGTGGTAAAAATGAACAAATATAATAAATAATTTGAAATTACATTGATTCAAATATTGAACTAAAAGCCGAAATAATAAATTTCAGATTTATAATTGTTTAATGAAATGTAAATGCATGACGAACGAAGTGCGAACCAAATGACTTTAAGTGCAAGAGATCTAAAATAAATAATGTTCCATATATAACGTGTTTTCCACTTTTAATTTATCTGTAACATCACCATATTTTTGTACTAAGTAGGCTTGCTGTAAATAGGTGTGAAATTTATGGGGTATCTAATATTCATTTAAAGCAAATAAAAAAAACCGATTTATATTGATGCGTGTTTTTGAATTTTGATGCAGTAAGCTTTAAAATAAATAAACTTATTGCGACTCTTTGAAGACGGAATTGCTGCAGATCTAAATTTTCATTAAATACAGCAATCTCCTGTTAGTTGTACTAAAACAAACTATTACAATTTAACTATCCGATATGAGAATGCTTAAAAGTTTCCTTTTCCTTCTCTCACTTAGTCTATGTCCATGCTAGTCAACTTTTGCTGCGCAGCTTTTGAGTATATGGGAGAGAAAGGGTAGAAGTTTGGGAAGGGGTACACTGCTTCATGTACATGCAACTCTCTTTTGTTTTCTTCTTCGTAATATTAAGCAACAACAAAATCTATGTAAAAAAAAGCAGCGCAACAAGAATTTCATTATACGGACACGAATGCAACTTCAAAAGAAAATTTAAAAAAGTTGCAGAAGCAAAAGTTGACTCGTATGGACATAGACTTAACACGAAGAAGACACTTCAGTATGACATCGATAAATGTTACACCAGACGAGAGAAAAAGGATATTAATCTAAATTGTTGAAATGCGTGATGAAGTTTTTAGTCCGGTGCCTACCATTGGCTTTTAATGTATCGTCTGCGTATAAGTGCCACTACAAGCAATACTGGTTTTACTTGCTGGCCAACGACTTGGTCTTGCAAATCTAAAGATATTTGTTCTGTTCGAATCGGTTGCATTGAAAATCTAATTTAATTTAACAGTTCAAGACGATAATTTTTTATTTTTCACTTGGTTTCATGTTAATCTTGCTGCTTTGTCAAATAATTTTAATTAAGCGTTAATTTGCAGCTAATTCAAGCAGCGATTATCTGTAATATTTTTCCAAAAGACACAGTGCCTAGATATGTAAAGGAATTAACTCAACAATATAATTTTTTGGAAGTGAAAAAAATTAAAGTTCTACCTATGTTTATTTTGATATTTTGAATGGTGTAGCACTTTTATTTGCTAAAATCCAATTCAAAAATAATGTTTTGTGCAATTTTTATTGCTTCCAAAAATTCATATTATTATTATCATATTATATATATTAGACACAGTTGATTAACCCGACCTCTACTCAATATAATAAGCAAAGATACCTGTCGTTCGTGCTGAGACCACCGAAATATTTAATGCCAACCTGATAGTTAAAACCAAGGGAGTAAGCTTGTGACAGACAGCGATTAGTGCTTTTAACGGCATTATGACAAACAATTCATAGGCAAACAAATAACTAGCCGATGAACTTAAGGAAGCTATTATCGATATCCTTGCACACGATTTTCAAAACACTTTTTTTTAATTCCAACCCTACGGTAAATGGAACTGACACAAAACAAGTCACGTGACCGGTCGCAGGGTGACAGGGACCAGTCCGAGTTCTAACACTTCCTATGAAGCGGACCAGCCACTTTTCCATTGGGAAGGGGGTTTATTGATACTTTGTATGCACCTAGTAACTTGTCTCTAAACTATCTTATGAAGTCCTAATCGGTGTACAATAATATAGATTATATATAAATATTATTTCAAAATTCAGCTGTAATTATCGATTAATTTATTTTTTTTATTGTTACAAATCCAAGTAGAAATTGTATTTAATGTTTAATCGATTTCTTTGATAGGATTCGAACCGACAACCTCCGGCAGAACAGGCTAGTACACTACCCTTTCGACCACAGCGGAACTTATATTTCAATGTTATAAATACCAGTTAAGCTGCAGTTAATATTTGAATATAGTTACGGAACAGGTTCCTGAGTGGCATGGCAGTCTCATTAAAGGGAGACAATTAATATTATATAGATACTATGTGATAGGCCTTAGATCCAGGTGCATCGAATTTGTTCAGTGCCGTTTACTACTGAAAATGGTTAATATGTGACCATTTACTCAATATGTCTTTTTTCACCATTCACTACACCTTATTTTTGGTACCAGTCTCATTTTCTCAAGTCACAGGACGAGTACTTTTGGATCATTTGCCACCAAGTTTTCCGCAGGGAAATTACAACAGTCTGAAGTTAAATTCCTCTGCGTTCAGTTTGTTCATTGTCTAACATGAATTCACATAGATACAAAGCTGATTTAAATGAAATTGTTAGCTTAACAAGTTTCAAAAATCAACAGAAATTAAAAACAGTTCAAATGTATTGGCTGGCTTATTGGAAGTAAATCTACTCTAAGCATAAATTGTAAACTCTTTCTATTAAACTGGATTCTAAAACCAATATACACTCAGAGAAAAGATATGGCTATGTCATGGATGCGTCAACAATTTGCCCAATACTATTATTATTATTTAGATAATTGTGAAACTTAACCATCTTATGACAACCAAACTCATGTTTACATATAATGATAACATTATTAGCATTCATAAAAATTGCAACATGTTTGCATTTAACAATATATATTGCTAAAAAAATAATCCAAATATATATAAAAATGTAACAATTGTATGATTCTACAACAATAATAGTAGTTTGTTTGCAATCAACTTATGGTTATAAAAAATACATGGGTATCTGCCTCTTAAAAAGTTTTCGTCCTCACCCTTTGTTGCATGAATTTCTGTCAGTTTTGTGTTTCACTTGTAAGATGTTAGTTTCTTTTTATGTGCGCTTAGTTTAAGAATTTTAAAAATAAGAACAAAAACAGATAAATCCCAACATTCGCGTTTCACAATATTGACAGCGGACGAAGGGATTCGGTTGATTATCGTTAGAAACGTGAAGCACTTGATTGGGTACATTAGAAGAAGACATCGGGGAGTAACCCGCCTTGTGCCATTTGTGTAGCTAATAATATTTGCGTACACTAAGTGAAAAATCGCAACTTAAAATCTAAGCATATGGTTGTTGAAACGAAAATTTTTCAACTTTGAGCATTTCAAAGTTAATTTAAGAAAGAACAACTTCGAAATTATGTAAAACCACAAGAAATCAATGTAGAAGTTTTTTCTTAATTTGAAAATATCCAACATTGAATAAAGCAAGAACAACTTTGGTTTCTAAGACTCAAATTTCAACAAAGTCTACCTTGCTTCAAAAACATATTAACATTGATTCGAATATGCAAAAGCCTTAATTTGAAACCGCCAGCCTTTGAATTAAAAATGTTATTAGTTAATTTAAAGGCTAGCGGTTTTAAATTAAAGATTTTATATATTTGAAATGAAGTCGAGCATTGTTGAAGTCTTTTTCATGATGAAACAATATTAAATTAACGCTGATGGTTAAATGAATAATGCATTGTGAATTTCAAGTTGTTCGACTTTAATTTAAGGTTGTGCGACAACGATTTAAAGTTGGGCTACTTTGTTATTGCAGGAAAAATATTATATACTTATAAACTGCTAGTCAAATAGGGTAAGAAATATTTATAGCCACAAAAAGTTAAAATTTTTGTGAAAAGCTAATTAATACTAATAGCTAAGTGAAAACTATGAGCTTGTTGATAAAGTCTCAGATGGTGAGAAAGAAATCATAACAAATGAACTATATGGCAATCAATTGACAAAGTTATTTTAAAAGAGCATCTGCACGGAAAGAAAATACATGGTTGAGGCAACTATTATGAAAATAAGTCTGTTCTAAGTACAATATTGTTGTCTTATATAGCACTAATATGATTCATGCAACCTAATGTTTATTTGAATGTAAATATACTATGATCTACACTAATCATATTATATAGCTATACAAAAATTGCATGGTTCTAAATAACCACATAAAAGTTGTTTTCTAAACCATATTTTGATTAAAAATTTACAGCCACTACAAATATATGCATATTTTGAAATAAACAGTATTATCTATTTTCATCTAGATAATAAATACATACATATTTGCTGAAATTTTTTTTTTTTTGCAATCGGATATGATCTGAATACCATTTTTTTTTAATTAGCAACTTCCAGGAAAGAATTCAACCAAAAAGCTCACTTATTGCAGCTTTTGAGTTGCGTTTTATTTTTCAAATTTTTTTCGGTTATATTTATTTATAGTATCTCAATAAAATTGAACTAACAATAAGTAATCAAATCTTAACTCTAAAATTTTAATTTTTAAGCCCAGCCAATGCCAGACAAAAATATTTGTTTCAGCGGTTGGTTCTTTGGTTGTTTGCGTATCTCGTGTTCGGCTGAGAGCAAGACTGTCCCTTCTTCTCAGTCGAAAGTGGCTTCTAAAGTTACTGATGTTTCGGGCTAAGGGATTTGGGTGCAACTCAAGTTTTTTATGTATCTTGTCACGTGCTTAGAAAACACTGTCTTAACCAGCGGCACATCTAGATCTTTATGAATTCGCTTGTTTCTGACATACCATAGGGCTGCTGTAATCCTACGGAGTATTTTATTTTGTTGCCTTTGCATTTTTTCTACATTTGATGCCGAGGCAATGCCCCATAACTGGATTCCGTAGGTCCATATTGGTTTTAGAATGGAGTTGTATAGAAGAAGTTTACAATATAGGCTTAGAGTAGAGTTCCTTCCAAAGAGCCCATTCATTTGACCTGCTTTTAATTTCATTTGGGTCACCTTTGCATTTATGTGGGACTTCCATGTTAGACGACGATCAAGAAGAACACCGAGTGTATTGAGGTATGGTTAGGTTATTTATTTGGATATGTGGGCAGGTTTCTCTGCATAATGTAAAAGTAATGTGTAGACATTTTTGCTCGTTAATTTTTATCCGCCATTGTATTAGCCATTGTTCCAACTGGAGTATATAATCTTGCAATCTGCGGGAAGCTTATTGATGGCTTTTGTGGACACTTAGAAAAGTTAGTGTATGATACTGCTTACGGCAAGTCACAGGCATGTATCAGATATAATACAGGACCGAGGATGATACCCTTAGGAACTCCCGCTGCAATGGGTTGTGGAGGGCTTCGAAAACTAACTTCTTTAACAAAATTTCGCTTTCTAAAAGTTTAAGGATGGTTTCGGGTAGGTTTTGTATTAAACCTTCGTGCCACACTTTATCAAATGCCGGAGGAACATCGATTTAGAGCGCAGAACAATATTTCTTTTCTTCGAAGGTTTTTCTAACCACGTTCACGAGTATATGTGTTTGTTCAATCGTGCTACGTTGTTTCCTAAAACCGAATTGGTGGTCTGAAATGCATCCAGTACGATTTAGTATGGGTGTTAGCTTACTCATAAGTAGCTTTTCAAATAGTTTTGACATGTTAGATGATACGCTTATAGAACTATAGGATTCTACCTTCGTATGATTTTTGCATGGCTTAGGTATCATAGTAATCAGCTATATTTTCCATTCTGCGGGATAGCATTTAGGGCGCTAAATATTATTAAAAATAAATAGTATTATCCTTTTTGCCGTATAGGGTAGCTAAAAGAGCAATTTATGTTTATTTTATCAGAGCCTGGAGCGTTTTCCGAATTTAAGCTCGCAATAGTATCAGACATATTTAAAATAAATACTTTCTGCAAGTGCTTTACAGAGTACCTTTTTCAACCTCAGTTCTTGCCCAGTCTCCATTCTAAGCTCGCAATAGAGGCTTATATATCAGTGGTCTTTTGAGGGCTCGGACTGTTCGAATAGTCTGTTTGAGGTGTTGCGTCGAGCCCATTCAGAATTTTTTAAGAGAAGTGGTTTTTTGATATTCTAGTAGAGTTTTCAGCTGTTTAGTACATTCCTTAAGCCTAGATTTTAGCTGAGGGGATCTGTAGCGTTGCCATTCTCTACGAACTCTTCTTTTTTCGGATAAAAGCCGATCTAGATCTCGAGACATTAGGATAAAAAGGTTCCATGTGAAATAAAGTAAACCAAATTTCTAACTGCAAAAATTAAATTTTTAAATCAATATATTAACCAAATCTCTGAGTTAGAATAAATTTTAGCTAGTACTTACATTTTAATATAGCATTTCGAATTGCTTTTTCGCGAAAGCTGTGATGCCACGTAGTTGGAACCATTTTTAACTGGCTACAGCGTTTTGGCCAAAACATTAGTTGAAACCCTTTAATTCTAAAGGCCCGATCTGCTGAATAAGTTTTATTGTATCTCACCTGAAGATTTGTAGTAGTAGCATTTAGAGCAGCTTGCTTAAGGTTTGCCTCAAATATTCTAATAGAGTCATCTATGTCAGCAGGCGTTTTTAATGGAATATTTTCTGTGCAATGAGCTCTCAAATATTTTTTTTGTATATGGTTGTGACATGGTTGCATCAACAAAGTCATGTTTCCCGATATAGCTTATGGTTGTGGCAAATAAGTTATTATTGTTTTAAATAACTGTAAACCTTACTTAGTTTAAGAAAAAAAAACTTATGCTTACATGGAATCATGACATTATTAGCATTCATATTAATTACAATATGGTTGAATTTATTGTTAAAAAAAATTCTGCCTACAAGCATGGTATATTTAAAAACTCAACAACAGTATGGTTCTATAACAATAAAATATGGTTCTTGTCCATACTATTTTAACGCAGTTTGTTTGCAATCAAGCTTTGGTTACAAAAGAGAAATGGCTCTCTGCTTTCAAAAAAGTCCTTGTTCTATCCTTTGACTGAATGCTTTTTTGTTAGTTTTTTGTTTTACTTGAGATCTGTCGGTTTGTTTTTGTGTGTCACTTCATTTGAAAAAATTAAAAAATAAATTAAAAATAACAAAAACGGACAAATGCTAGCAATTAATATTTGGCCATGCTCTGAAAACTATTTATTTTTCATATCGCACAAAACAGTGGTCTTTTAACAATTTAGTGCATTCGTAGCTTAGTTGGGATAAAATATCTGAAACATAAAAATTAGCTGAAGGGCTGCCATAAGTGAAATTTTGAGTTAAATTCTTTCCTGAAAGTTGCCGATTTCAAAACAAAATGGTTTTCAGAACATGCGGGATTGCAAATAGAATATGTGTCAACAAATATGAATGTATGCATATACATATGTATGTGAAAATAGATAATCCTTTTTTTCAAATTCAAAACTTTTTATTTAATATTTTATTTCCAAAATACATATATTTGTAGCTGCTGTCAATTTTTAATCAAAATATGATTAAGAAAACAACCTTTGTATGGTTATTTAGAACCATGATATTTTTATATACATATATAATGTTAATAGTTTAAATCAGAGGTGCCCAAAAGTTCCTTATGGAAGAGCAAACACCAATACATTTATAGAAAAACTAATTTTTATTCAATATTTTTTGTTGTAAAAACCAATACATACAAAGAAAAAAATATATCATATATATTTATTTGTTGTTGCTTTGCACTTGCGTGAAGAACGACAACAAAAAAATAATAAGACAATCTTGTTTGTGTATTTCGTATTGCTAGTGCTGAGTGCTGCATGTGTGTATTATAACACACAGCAAAGCTAAGTGCTCTTACAAAAACAAATTAGCACCAAGCGCATAGGGCGTGGGCAACGCTGGTCTAAATAAAAGTATATTTACATTCAATTAAACATTAGGTTGTATAAATCACATTAGTGTTATTTAAGATAACAATATTATATTTAGAGCAGATTTATTTTCATAATAGTATGATTTGACTCCAACCATATAATTCAATCATAGTATGTTGCTCTTGGATTATGGTTGCCTCAACCATGTTTTTTCTTTGCGTGTATAAATATATGACGTTATCTAGCATTATTTTTTTACATTTCTTAGCAGTTTGGAATAGACGTGAAACAACTTCAATCCCGACTACTGTCTAAGACTGGACTAACAGAGGTTTCACAAATGTCCCTTCACCATCTTCCTCTAATTCATCAATGAGACGTGTTTTATAAATAAGGTGATTTTATTTTTTATATGATACATACATACATAATTTATCGATATATTAAAATTTAAAGGATTTGCTAGATATATTAAAGCAAATATTCGAAGAACAATCCTGTCTGAGGAAAGACAGGGTGACGCAGAATGAGCTATATGGTTTGAATTCTTTATAACTTTTTAAATTATTATTTTTTCTTTGTGTTTTTTTCAGCATTTTGTGAAGAAGACTTGGGGAATTAATTATGAATCATTACACTATCGAACAATGTACAAAAATAATTGAATTTTATTTTTCAAACCAACAGTCTATTGTGTTGACACAGCGTGCATATCGTCGTCATTTTAATGTGCGCATTGCACCCACAGCGTCAGCAATAAACCATTTGGGGATATTTGAAAGAAAGAGTGTACGTTAACAAACTAAGAATCATACTCCAACTAAAAACCAACTTTCGAAATGAAATCATGGCCCTTACACCCGAAATTGGCCATTCGACCCGAAATTTTGCGAAAAGTTATGGAAAATATGCTAAAAATAGCACATATGTGCGAAGCAGAAAATGGATATCACTTACAGGATATCATTTTTCAAAGCTAGCTGCAAAACAATCCCCAATAATATGCTGTATTTAAACAAAATTATAATAATCGCATAATAAAAAAGTTATAAACCATTTAAACCATACATATAGCTCATTCTGCGCCACTCAATATAAAGAGTCAAAAAAGCTAACAGATTGAGGAAGTTGTCTGCAATAAGATATCCATAATACCAAATGACTTCCTTGGACTTGTAAATGATATTTGTGCATTTTTCCCCGTGAAGCAGTTGCGAGGGTAAACCTTTATTTAATTTAATTAATTTCACAGGAGTACTACTATTCCGCGCAAAGGTAAAACGAATCCCAGCGGCAAGTTATACCCCAAATATGTTAATGCTCGATGCAAACGTATAAAAAGCCTCTCGAGCTCTAACTAGCAAGACGTCAGCGAAAAATAGAAATTATATATTATTTAAGAGAAAAAGATTAAAAATATGTTAGCAACGTCGATTTTCTCACAGCATGGTCTAAATGCTCGGATGCCGGAGCTCCTGAGCTGGTATGTTTAATTTTGAAAAATATAAGTTATTGTCCCACTGTAGTGAAACGGTACCAACTTTAAATCAATGTTGAACATTTTCAGTTTAAGAACACTACTAATTTAAAAGGAAGTTGTGCAACCTTGACTCAAAAATTTGCACATTTTATTTGAAAATTTTTCTTCTTTAGAACAATTTAGAACTTTTTTGGTATAATGTTGATCGTAGTTGATTTAAAGATGGCATATTTTTAATGTAATGTCGAGCAATTTCAAATTAGCGTTAAATCAACCTTGATTTCGTGTTAACATTGCTATTATGTTGAACATTGTTGAATATACAATTTCCAACTTTAGCTGCTTTTCATGGCTATTTTTTGTTGAATTAACGTTGAAATTGTTGATTTCCTGGTATTTTTTCTATGAGTGTATAGCCTAATACCTTTTGAATCTCGGCGCGCTGTTTACTTTCTGGAATAAAATGCTGTTTTGCTAGACCTAGCAAGAACTATCGTCTTCTGGTTATATTATATATAAAAAAACATTGCCAATGGGCAGCGCAATATCTTGCGTTTGGTTGAATACGCAGAAAACATTTTATCCATTGCATCAACGCATCCTTTAGTTGCGTTCTAACCAATTTGTTATTTTTTCAGTCACAACAGCACTAGTCAAAGGCATGGTAAATTGTATTACACATACCTGCATTTCCATTTTTTTGGAACATACGACAACAATGGAAACTTTGAACCCAAACTTTGAAACCAAAAATTTATGAGTTTTCTGAACGCTTACGGCTAGATTTTGTTTTGACGAACTGCAAAAACATCAAATACCTACCCAAATTAAGTGATATAAACAAATTATCGCAAACTATTTTTCATCCAGTGTTATCTCAGTGGAAAATAAGCTTTATAATGACACTTTCTCCAACACTAATTGCTGGACTTACATTCGAGTTCTTACCTGTGCAAATCTAACTATTTAAAGAATGAAAAGAATTTCCATCACGTGCGAACCAAACCTTAATTCTGTACTTCACGCGTTTAGAAGGAATGTACTTCGTCAATCTAGTTCTTCTGCGGTATGGAAATAGTTGCTTGTCTGCTGTTATTTCAACATTGCCAAAGTCTCGCTTCAAAAAAATTCTTCGATTTATCCGAAATGACAATCAGAGTACTGGAGCAGCTCAACTGCTTGAAGATAAAGCGGATCAATCAACATTATGGGAACAGATGAATAGATATCTTACCAGATATTATCAGCCATCTGGTCCCATAATGTTGATTGATTCGCTTTATCTTCAAGCAGTTGAGCTGCTCCAGTACTCTGATTGTCAATTCGGATAAATCGAAGAATATTTTTGAAGCGAGAATTTGGTAATGTTGCTCGATAAACCAACGCGAACGAACGAAAACAAACAAAGCTATGTAAGGCTTATGTGAAATCAATGACACATATATCTAGATAAAAATAAAATAATAAGAAACAGTAATTGAGAGGAGTACAAAATTTTAGTTTCCCTACAAATTATATGGTGACTACATTTGTAGACAGCCGGCCATGGGATGGACATTTTAAAAAATAACCTCAAAAGGTCTCGGAAATTGCTTTTTTAGTAGCCAGAGTCGTCAGTAGCTTCCTAAAAAAATTGATTTAAGTTGAGCTCTATTGTTGAGAAAGAAAATAATTTTTTATTCACCTTTTCCAAGAAAAGTACTATAAATTTAGACTGCGAGCACATAAAGGTTAAGCATACATACATATATTCAATCATAGTATGTTGCTCTTCGTTTAATGTTGTCTCAACCATGTTTTTTATTTGCGTGTGGAGCTATGGTAATCAGTACAGCATCATGTGTAGAGAAAAGTCAAGGGCGACAAAATAAAATCCTCCGTATGCCTTCTGCAGCTCACTTACGCATTCAAAGATGGTAAGGACGAGATTCAAAACATATGACTACATATAGCTATAAATGAACTTGAGTCGAACTCAAAGCCACTACCGGAAAATTCTAAACTATAGAGACCACGGTCATCTGTAAAGGAGGGACACTCTTGCTCTTAGCCGAACACGAGCGAAATAAGACAACCAAAGCAATGGTTAAAACTAATATTTTGTCCAGTATTGGCTGGACATAAAATACGTAATTTTATATTAAGAATTGAATACTTATTGAGTCCACAATTATTGCATCCTCAATTACTGAATCTTCAATTCTGTAGATGGTAAGTAAACTACACCATGTCACATTTTCTTCAAAATGCGTTTTTTTATACTGTTGTAATATGCATTTTTTCCTCTATCGATAGATGAAATCCAGTTAGTCCTATATTTCAAGGGAGAGCAGTACTGCTTAAACTACATGGAAGGTAAAGAAGACCAAGTCCTTTTTAATAAGTAACGATATATTATATGGCCTAATTTTATTAAGGAGATGTTAGTAATAAAAATAATAATAATATTAGAGTTACATAAAATATTTGGGGTACGTCCAATTGTTAATTCTACAGAGATAAGACCAATTGAGATTTTAAACATATTTTTGCGGCCTCCTGTAAAATGTTCAAAATGTTACTTAGTGTATGTAGTCTCCCTCTCACCTACAAAATTAAAATTTTGAGATAATAATTTTGAATTGTTTTGTATGAAATATAATATAGCTGTTTTCAGTTAGCTAATGATTTTCTAATTTTTTTTAATCAAAATTTTTTGATTTTATACATCATGTGATCGTCACAAAATTATCTTCATACTTTCACATTTATTTTGATATCGCAAAAAGTAGAACAGATTCCACTCTGCAATTTTCCGGGTATTTAAAAGACATGGTAAGCTATTTGTATAAAAAATTAGAAAAATAAAAGGGGATTTTTTGGCAAAAAATAATTTTTAGTATTTATTTTTTTTCGTTTATTTTTTCATTAAAATAAATTAAAAAATGATAAAATTTCTAATACCATGAAACTTCACTAATATTATGCAAAAAGAATTTTTTCAATATATTTTACACCACAAAAGTTATGGCATTTCATAGATGTCACACACACAGAAGAAAAAAAAACTGTAAAATCGTCGAAAACCATGTTAATTTAACATTTTGCTTCATAGGTGTTTCATGATAATTTAAAATGATTTTGAAATGATCTGTAAACAATATTTTTTCCTTTTACAATAACTATTATGCGTGTTGATTCAATTTTCCTGTGCAGTTGAAATAACACGATAAATCATGTTGAATTTAAATTGTTTCAAGTGAATTTCATGTAGAATCAATTCGATTTGAATGTTCATTCAACATGAAATAAGTTTTAAATTAAAATGACTACCATATTAATATAAGATGAAAACATTTTAAATAGTACTATAAAACGTGTTAATTCAATTTACCTGTATAGTTAAAACAAAATGACATCGAAGTTGAAATAAAATGATGTATCATGTTGAATTAAAATTATTTCAAGTTGACCCAACATGAATTTCATGTAGACTCAACTCGATTTGTATGTTCATTCAACATGAAATTAGTTTTATATTAAAATGAACACCACTTTAATATAAGATGGAAAAATTTTAAATAATACTATAATGCGTGTTGATTCAATTTACCTGTATAGTGAAAACAAAATGACATCGATGGTGAAATAAAAGAATGAATCATGTTGAATTAAAATAATTTCAAGTTGAAACAACATGAATTTCGTGTAAAATCAACTCGATTTGTATGTTCATTCGACATAAAATTAGTTTTAAATTAAAATAACTACCATTTTAATTTAAGATGGAAAAATTGTAAATAATACCATAATGCGTGTTGATTCAATATGATTTGGTGGATGACTTAAAATGAAATTAATGTTGATTTAAAATTACCCCCATTTTAAATAAACCCTAAATAAAATACGATTTTTATTTATTTAATTAATTCTATTTATTAATGTATAATAAATATTTACAAAAATGTGTTTCTTAGGTATATTTTTCCATTATTAATTGGAAAAAGATGTAAGGGTCGAGTTGTAAAATCATACAGTTCTTTTTACAATATTTCATCCCTTAGTTTTCCTACATGATATTATTGAAAATGATCATCAAAATTAAGAATGAAGCTTTCAGTAAAATAAAAACTTTAAATAATTTAGTAAATTAATTTTTAATTGCTATGTAACAGCCTTTTTTATAAACTCGTCCTAAAAAAATTATTTTCTTATAATATACAACATTATCAACTTTTGTAGTCATATGTTCATGCACATGAGCAGGAATATAGCTAATATCAACAGTATCTGTAATATTCAGTTCGAATACATCCGGAATCCCATTCGTATAGTTTAAAAGAAATTGTGCAAAATTGAATCCGGCTTTTGTACAAAGTGTTAAAGGTACATAAACTCTTGAATTCATATTACTACAATATCTTTTTGTATCTTTATGTTTAGCTTCAAATCTTAAGCTCCACAAAAACTTTGGTGGTCAGCACTTTTTAATAAAACTAACAGCAGTAAAAAATGTGCTTTGGGTCTAAGGTTTCAATAAAGTTCTATAAAAATTTAGTTGTGTTCGCAAACTAATAATTGTAGCACACATAAATCATTGTCCGTGTAATTGTTCTTCAATAAATTATCCATAATTTTGACCAATACAATTAATAGCTTCCAGTGTGGATTTGTTCTCGGAACTCAGTCACCAATGATAAGTAATATAAAATCTGTTAAAAATACTTAAAGAAAACGTTTTGCTGTTAGTTAGCGATATTAGCACATTACAAATGTCATAAATACACACACCTTCAAAAAGGTCATGCATTAAATCTAATGATATATTTTGAGTTACATGGAAAGCTTTGAGTCAATGATGCGCAAAATTTAAATTGTGATTGTATTGCTGCATATTAGTATTAGTGAAGAAAGAGGGTCTTCCCAGCAAACAAAAAGTCAAGCGTTTGAAATATGATGCATTACAATTTTAAATATTTTAGTTTGGCGCCATTTTTTTCTATTTTTGGGCTATTTTTAATTTAATATTTTTTAATTTTGGGTAATTTTTCCTTTATTGGGGCCGTTTTTTAAAAATGGCCCCAATATTTTCCATTAAAAACAAAAATAAGTATTTATGGGCCATTTTTTATATTTTGGCCAATTTTTAGTTTGGCACCATTTTTCCTATTTTGTGGCTATTTTTCATTTTATATGTTTTAGTTTGGGGACATTTTTTCTATCTTGGGACCATTTTTGATTTTTTAGTTTGGGGCCATTTTTCGTATTTTATTATTGGTGGGGCTTCTTCATAAGAATATATATAGGTAAAATAGTGCCAAATTAAAAAATGTCCCCGCAAATAGGATAAATAGCCCCATAATTTGTATTGCTGTTTTAAGTTCAAAATTTTTGGGTCATTGTCTTACGTAATCTCTTTTAATGATATACATAAGTATGTACATTGTACATATTCATTTAAATATTTGACAACATAAAAGGCGTTTTATGTTACCAAATGCATTGTTTATAATAAAATATTTTTCGCATATCATTAATTGGATATGAAACACGAGTGTTTGCTGGATAACTCTTAATGAAAAAACTTATAAAAAAATATAAAAAAATGTATAAGCATCCGCCGTGTGTGCTTTCGTCGCTGTCTCATCGACGACTAACTTCCGAGCATAAGAATCTGTGTGATGAATGTGTGTGAGAAAGCTTTGAGTTCATTAAAAATACAATTTTCTGTCACGCCGGTTTCTTTAAAATCATCTAATAAAAGGTCTGCGCTATAATTCTCGTGAGTTCTAAAATAAAATTCTATTTCTGATGTATCTTTCCGCATTTCGGAACGCTCACGACGACAAATTCTGAATTAAATGACTTAACGAAACCCAAAATTGAATTTAAGCCTAAATTATCGCCGAGAACTAGGCCTACAGTAAAATATACCGGAACTTGGCCTGGCGCACTACCGTGCGCCTAGATCCTGCGCGTTTTCCCTGATGTTACTATTTCGATTCCTTCATCTTCTACAATTTTAAATATTTCGTTTAAGTGATAAAAAATTTTGTTATTTCCAAAAGCTTTAATGTCAGATGTATTTATGTACCCTAAATGAAAAATAAAATCTAACTTCGATGAAACTTGTTGATTATAGTATCCTGCTGTAACAGACCTAGTGGGAGAGCCGAAAGGATTATTTATTCCAAAATCATCAAAATATATAAACAGTGGAATGATATGTTTAATTGCAAAATTAACTTTTAGAGTTCTAAAAAGATCGCCATTAAGAAAATTTTTTATATTGTTTTGTTGAAGGCAGTGATTGATATTTCGTAGAGACATTTGTAAAACTCATGGTATTTCAAAAATATTTTTTAATTGAAATTTAAGTGGCATGAAACAGCAACAAAATGTTTTTTTTTATCAAAGGTAGGATTTCCTTGTTTTATTCGTTCAGAAATTTGATTTGAAATAGCGATGCATACTGAATCCTCATAAAGTTCCTTTTCTTTCAATATTTTAAAAAATTTGTATTCTGTGGAAATATCTGTAAATGGGTCTTTTAAAAATTTTGGGAATAAATACCCTCTCGAATACATTCCTCAAGATCAGAAAATATATTTATTATTGAGTTTTGTATAGTCTGAATCTATTTTCTCGGCATCATTGGCTCTGAGTGCAAAAATAATGGAAAATTACATGCTTGGTCTTTTAAATAATGTATTTTAGAATTGAATTCATTAGCGTCAAATGTGAAACTGTTAATTGATGTATCCGGACAAACTACAGGAAAGTTATTTTGATTTCGAGAACACGAGCTTACTGAATGCTGACATGAGAAAGTCAAGTGTACTGACTGCGAAATGGAGTTCTGAATTTCACTAGAATTGTTAAGATGTTTACGAATAATGTGAGCTTTGAAACTTTTAAAACTTGTAATTTTCTGAAAGCAATCGCCTTGTTTACACTGAATTGTGCTATTAGAATTCAAAAAATGTTCCATTTGATAATGTTGTATTAAATTTCTTAATAATGGTATATTTTTATTGCATAGAAAGCAAATAAACATATTGATTTATTTTACTTTGATTTTAGATTTTGATATCACTCTCGAGTTTATTATCGTAGAAAAATTCTTGAATGAAAAGCTAAGGGCCTTGACGTCCTTTCGGATATTCTAATGATAGTGTGTGATATATTTTAAAGCAAATATCAACGCTGTTCAAAAAAGAATCAACTTTTAACAATTTTTTATCGAAGTAAATTTAAAAGCTCTCTAAATTCAATATACTATGGCCTACAACTATTATAAAAGGTTGCACAGTTAATCCTTTACTGTAATATTTTTCTCGTAGTTCAGTTGTTACCTTTTCGTAGTCGTTAATTGTAGTTAGATGTATTGCAAGGCTTTCATTCGCATCAGGTATAGAAATCTTTTTCATATGTTTCCCATCTTTGTTGCAGAACCGTGCCGTTGGTAAAATAACCGAATTTAATAATATAGTATATATAAAATCAAGAGAATCTAAGGAAATATAAAAATAAGTATTACCATATAATAGGTATAAATTTATTGCCACGTTTATAACTTCACGTCATTGTGGCAAAAAATTTAAGGGAAAACAAAAAATAAAATTCTAATATACAAAATTTACTTGATACAGGGGCCAACAATAATGATTACACGATGTGACAAATTTGAGTTTTTCTATTTGGCAGTTCTTTTGAAGAATGCTTATTTACATTTTTTTATATTAGCATCCAACATTTTTCATTGTACATATCAAAGGAAATTTATTTTGTAAAGCTTTGATAAATTTTTATGAATATTGCTCATAATTGAGCTCGTAAATTGCTTTCAAAATTTGGATTTGTTCCTTTTTAAGACTGCTCTTTAAAATCAAACCTTTTCAAAATTTAGTGCTTGCGCACAATCCACTATAGGTTTTTAATTTCGGAAATGTGTTCAAAAGTAGCAACGCATAGAGCTATATGGTGATTTCAACGGCAATAAATTGCCAGCACGCAATTGTAGATCGATTTAGTTCATTAGAGCTGAACAATATTAGAATGAATTAAGAAGTTACGTTGTTTTTAGGAAAAAAATTCGGAATTGGTCCATGTTATTAGCGAAATTTTTTGTCCATGTAAAATAGCATATAAAATAATATAATTTGGCGTGAGTTTTAGATCATGAAGAATCAAGGTTAGCGCTTTGCAACTCACATTTGACAATCGTGCGAGTGTCAGAACCTGATTATCTTCAGATTTTGATAGATGTTCACAGAATGTGTTTACATTTGTCACATATGTACAATGTATGCATGTATAGCAAACCCAATACAAAATATACTCGTATATTTTTATCAGATCTAACGATGTATGTGAAATATTAAGGAAAAAGTAGTGAAATCAACACATCGTCAAAATATATGGGGAACTGAACAAAAAATCGTCAATCTGAGCGACAAATTCCCTCAAGTTGTCCTCAATCCAACTTTGTTAAGGACAATATGAGCGACAATGTCTTACAGTTTGTCCCCATTAACATTGTGGAGGACAAGGTGAGTGACAATGTCTTAATTGTTGTCCTCAATCCAACTTTGTTGAGGACAATATGATCGACAATGTCTTACATTTTGTCTTCAATCAAGCAAATGAATTTATTGGCCTTTTGTGTTCTATGTTTAAAGTGGTGCAGCAGCAGGGTGGTAAGCGCGAAAACTTATAAACATGCAGCCTCAGTTCGAATCTCAGCTAGTTCAGTCAATAATTTAAATGAAACGGAAAAACAGATAAGCAAAAATATTCAATAATTAAGTAGGTGACATTGTCGCTATGTAATCGTTAACGACAAGTTAAACGATATTGTAGCCTATGTAATTATTGACGACATAATAGGCGGCTTTTTTGTTTATATAATCATTGACGACAACATAGGCGGCAATGTCACCCACGGAATCATCTTGTGTTCTGTGAACGACAATCTGAGCGACATTGTCGCTCTTTAAATCGTGCACGATTTTCGCGACACTTGTTCGAAAAGTTCATCGATGATTTGTTCCGGATGTCCGACATTTGTCGTCGAGGATTTAACATTGTCGTGCACCCGTCATTGATGATGTCTCAAAGACGTGGCCAACTGGGTATGTATGTACATACTAGTGATGTTACGAATATCAATTTTTAATATTCGTGAATACGAATATCTAAAACAATATTCGCTGAATTCGAATACGAATATTCAATTTAAATAGTTTGTACCACTTAATATTTCAAATTTAATTGAAAAAAAATCTACCCTTTGCGTCAATAACAATAAATTGATAAAAACTGTTAGAATACTATAGATATTTAACATTATTATGATATTCCGATGACGCAATTTGAAATTATTAACTTAGCACCTGAATGCCACTTTTTTTAAAAATTTGGTGGAAAGTAAATAAGGGAAAATACGAGCTTCTTTTACCTATATCCAGGCAATATATAGTGACACCAGCGGCGAGTGTTCCGAGCGAGCGAATGTTTAGTGGTAAAAAAATTGCAATCGGTAATTACAATTGTTGCCTCTGTTTTGCGGTACCAAAGCAGAGTTTTTGGACTATAGGTATACACCAGCAGAATGGAATACGTATTTTCTGTTCCCCAACGCACTTCGTCAGCATTCAGGTGGCTTGGATTTCGTGGAAACCTAAACATGGCGCCCGCTTTGCACTGGTGCAATTTGTAAAAATTCAGGACCAGGCACTTGGGGAGAACCTAGCGACATCCCAGTTGTTGTTGATGCTGTATCATCACTGCTTGTGTCGTGAACGGAGAGCTTAATGATCACTGTGGATCTGCAAGCGTCGTACGTGGTCACGATGGCATCATTGATGCTGAGAGAGGTTTGTGGCGTCCTGACGAGGCTGCAGTTGCTGGCGTCATGAACACTCATGTTGCAGCCAGTAGTGCAATTTTAAGTATGTATGTTAAATTACCAAATGTTAATCTAACATGGAATCATATATTTTCAAATGTAATTTAACATGATTTAATATAAAATTTATTTGAAACTAAAGTTATACCTAGTCAGTTGATTAAAATGAAAAGTAACATTAATTTTTCAATGATGCACTAAAGTAAATCCATCTTTAATTTAACACGATAAAACTTTGATTTTACTATAAAACATGCTTTTATGGATTTAATGTTGAGCAATATTATTTTAACAATGAAACATATTAAATCAACGCGATTAGATTAATAATTGTTCGTTTAAAATTAATGTAAAGCAATGATAATTTTAAATCAGCAGCAGGAATTTTTTCTGGTAATGCGAAGTTTGCCGACTAGCTGTCGGATTTTACATATACACAAAACTAATATTAAAATAAACAACAACAAGAGCACAACAGTGCCTTGTACCTATCAACAAAGCAAATAAAGACCAACACATTTAAACAGCAAATTATTCCTCGCCGGCACCGGGTTGGATTAACAGTTTTCCATTTAAAATTAATATGAAACAACGGCAATTTTAAATAAAATCTAAACTTTTGCAAAAATTTTATATGATTTCCAATCAATATTGCGGCAAGTGGATTTTACATTGCTTTTTTTTCTGTGTGCAGTCTTCAAAATAAAAAAATTAAAAAAAATCATTTTTATACTTGCGTCCACTGCCAAGCCGACCCACTGAATTTTATCAAAATCGAAGACTATTGAAACATTTTTCGGTGAAATAAAATTGAATTGCTCAGATGTTATAACCCATTAGCAGCGTTGCCAGTTCAGCATATTCGAACATAGACTTAGCCTTTTATTTTGTATTTTAGCCTCTAAATTTGCGTTTTAGCTTCGTGGCTTCTTTTAGCCTTTTCTATTTTCAATTTAGCCTCAAAAAGGCTAAATTGTTATTGTTACACTTTTCTCTATAAAACGGTACCAATATTATTTTTATTCTCCTTTAGTTTCGTTGTTATGGAGTCTTAGAATAGAATAGAATAGAATAGAATAGAATAGAATAGAATAGAATAGAATAGAAGAATAGAATAGGGGAAAGATGTGGTCAAAAGACCTGCACTGCGGGACATAGTGGACCAAGCTCTGTGTAACTCTCCTTATGAAATTTAGCAGAGAGGTTGGATAAGCGCGCCTAATATCATCCGAACACAGATACCCAGAGTGAAAATCATGTCTTCTACTTTTACATAAATTAATACGGAGAATGTGAGCTGTGTCTCATCTTATTCTAACTATAAACGACACAAGACTGAACCAACTTGGTTTCCAGAGAAATTAGTTCAGTCCAAAGTGATCAGAGAGGAAACCGGTAACAAGTCGTAACTCATTCCTGTTGAAGTAAAGGATGCCACTGTATGAGAATAGTTGCATGAATGCTTTGGCCTGCCTTTAACCGGAGTCTTAAAGAAAAAGTTAGCACTGCATAAATCAAGCTGTGAACCACCGTATTTTTATTTTTAACACAATCACATATTCTGATTTAGCCTAATTTTTGCTTTTCTGCTGAAACAGCGTTGGTCTTTGTAAGTAACCGGGGTGCCCGTAACCATTGGCGTAGATAGGCCAATATGGAAAGGAGTAAGTACCCCCTAGAATCGCTTTAGCTCCCCATAGAAATTCAAAATATTAGAGTAATTTAAATAATACAAAGGGCTAATGTTGACTTTTACATGACGATTTCATTAATTAACATGTTAATATATTTTTACTTATAAAATAATAAGGAAAACATTGATTTTCAATAAAAAAAATATTTAGCCTCTTTTTAGCTTTTGCTTTTGTGCGATTTAGCCTTTTCTAGCTTTTTAAAAGGACCTATTTAGCTTCTTTTTCCTCCAGCTCCTGGCAGCACTGCTCATTACGCTCATAATATCCACTATTTTTATACATACAAGGTCAGATTTCAGACAAACTTACCATGAAACAATGAAGCAAATTTTCGAATTTCCAAGTCTTTGTCATATCTTGCAAAAAAGGAAAACATTTTCTAAGCTACGAGTAATTTGAGGTCGCTGCACACGAAAATGATATTCATTTATTTTTCCACAATGCAAACAAACACTGCTTGTCTAACATTTATATGAAAAGCACTCAGTTTTTTGAGTGATTTCCATATAAATTTTAGACAAGCAGTGCTTGTTTGCATTGTGTAAACAGCACATTAATGCGCGTTTTCCCGATATTCATGGAAAACAAGTTTTTTTTAGTTATTTTAGTTTGTTTAGTTTTTTTCGTTTATTGGCAAAAATAAGTTGTACACTGTTGTATAGACATCTCTATATTCTTTCATTCAATACACTGATTGTGACGATCGTATAAAAAAGTTTAAAAAATTATATTTTTAGACATTTTCCCAAAAACTATAATTTTAAATTGCTCCATTACGATGAAAAATATAATGAGTATATTTTTTGTATTTCAAAGATAATTTTATGACGATCACATGATGGATGCAATCGCTAAATTCTGATAAAAAATGCCAGTTATTAGCCCTTAAGCGAAAACAGTTATATTATTTTTCATATAAAATTAATTTAAATCAGTTTGTCAGCTTTTTTCACTTAATGGCTTATAACTTTCTTATATTTTATCAGGTCTCCTCAATTTTAAACTTTTTTCATTCGGCACAAAATTGGTTTTTACTTGACGGGCAAAATTTGTTTTTATGTGGAAAAACGTTTGAATGTTGAATGGCGATTCCCATTTTCTCTTTGCATGTGAAGATGTTCTTGAAAATGTAATTAGTCTCAGCCAATCAGTATGAATGAAAACCCACTGTCGAAAGCCAAAGAAGGCGAAGGATCACTGCATATAAGGGGGTCCAGATATTTTGAAAATTAATCGGAACAGAATTATTACACTAAAAAAAAGTTTGAACTAGATTTAAGTTAGACATGAACTTAATATTAGTTCATGACATTTTCTTGATTTAAGTTATAATTAACTTAAAAATAAGAATTTTAATTTAAAACAAAGAAATTGTACTTCTCGGAAGTATAAAGAAAATTCTTATAAACTTGAAAAAATTACACACGTTTTCTTAATCTCAACTTATTATAAATTTTCATACATACACTAAAAACCTCGTAATAGTAAAGCTATTTTATCTTTAAACTACGTTTTTTTGACCCGGCGATGCACGGGTTAATATGTTGCGGTGGAGAGTTGTGGAGATCCCTACAGGCTTTAGATATTAAAAAAAATATATATGAATTATGTTTTTAATACGACCTTTAATGATATAAAATTTGCTAGGCGTCTCTACTTATATAGCAATAGTAAAATATCATTTTTATGCTTATCAATAAAATAAATAAATAGTTTATATTTATAAAACTAATGTTTGCAGTATAGCTTCTATTTCGTATTATAAAAGCGTAACCAATAAATTTATGTATTAATATATATTCTTAACAATATTGTTATTCAATTATTCAAATATATACTACTGTAGAGGTGATAAGACATTGCTATACACAATATTCGGTGTTCTTTCGTTTGGTGTAAAAATGAACAAATTTTTAGCACTTGGGACACGTGAGCAGGCTACATATAATTGGCCATGAGAAAAGCATGGTGTCTCAAATTTAGACCTGCCACATTTAGTATCTGACCCTGCAATTTGTTTATTGTTATAGCGAATGCCAGTTTGACTGGAAACTGCAAACGTTTAAATTGAAATGGCAGCCTTTTTTGTTATTATTGGTACACGGGGAATAAAAACATCTTACCCTTTTGATGAGCCTGTCAAAATTGTTGCTCCAATTAGATTGCGACTAAGATGCCACACTCGAACTCTTGTTCCATTGCATAGTTTTGGTGCGCTAATGTTTCTCATAAATATAATAGGGACACCAATTTTCAACTAAATTTTATGTTGTGGCACTCCAGATATCTCGATAGAGTTCAGAAACTCAATTGGATATGAAGTAGAATGATATTCGTTCACTACACTATCAACTGAGGTATCAATTGTAGAAGCACCTGCAATTTTTTCGAAAATTTGATGGTTTATTTGTGCTACACAATTGTCTTTCGATGCTACTATAGCTCACTCTGCCAACTAATTTCCGTTTTCCTTATTATTGTTAATTTCTGGATAAACTTTGGATATTAGGTCTTCTCCTGAAGAAACTAACTTATAAAATCCCTTTGGAAACGAAATCTCTCCATTTACATCTCTCGAAACTTGGCCATTTCCAATCTTAAGCAGTTCAGTGGAATGGGCTCCAGCTTCATGGTCATTAAAAAGAGCTACTCGCATATTAGTTGTCAAACTAATTTTTGAAACCTTATTTCATAAGGGTGAAGCTTTAATTTCATCAGCTTGAGTTCCTCTTGGGACTACGGGTAAAGTTTGTCGAAAGTGCCCAGCAAGCAGTACGACTATTCCTCCCATTATCTTATCACAGCTTTTGATATCTTGCTCACTTCGGTTTAATGCATGTCTACAGCATGTCTATGGGACATAGTACATTCATCCCATACCAATAATTTACATCTTTGGAGCAATAGAACACGAACGCTATATTTGGTTATGTGTATTGCACGTTGGAGATTCAATTTTTGCTAATTCTATTGGTAATTTAAAATCGGAATGCGACGTCTGACCACCATTAAGAAGAGTTGCAGCTATACCGAAGAAGCTACTGCTAGAGCTATATTGGAATCTTTATGAATTTGTGTCAACAAAAGATTTCAGAAGAATGTTTTACCAGGGCCTCCCGGTGCATCTAAAAATAATAAAGCTCCATCTCCTTTATTGACTTCGCTTAGAACTTGATCAAAAACCCTTTTTTGTTCAGGTATTAATTTTGGCAACTTCACCTCAATTTGAGCATTTAACGCAGAAGTATTGTAGTTAAGTTCTCTTGACAACTCATCAGGCACACTTTCCAACCGATTTGGCCGTATAATACCAAAGTTATTTACATCTTTTCCTACCATAGCAATCACCTTGTGTTCAATAATTATAAGAGCTTCATTATATATTGTTTCGTCAAAAGTAAGTTCTGCATTATTCATCTGTTTTCGGCGCAGAATATCCTCGGATAAATCATTTTTATATCGCTCCCAAAGACCCAAAGGTTTTGATAATCCACATATTGCAATCAAAATAGCAAATATGTCCCTCATTTTGTTTGGAGAAGAACATAAATCAGATTCCTGTATAGCTAGTTCCCATTGACTGTCGTTTTCCATTAGTCGCAATACCTCGCATGCTTCTCGAAAAGTATGGAATTCATAGCAATCAATAATTTTGAGATCAGAAAAACATGTTGGTCCCTTTATGTTATGTAGTAACATTCGTAGACAATAGCATTCCATATTGCTAACATGCACGGTGTATACATGACCGATATTGTCTCCTGATCTATCTCCTTGCCAGTTTTCGACTATTTTACCAACTTTTCTACGTTTCCATTGTCTTTAAGCGATATTCCAAGTATGAAACCGAGGAGTCTCTGCATAAAACAGGGTCTTAACAAAATGGACAATATGACATACAGTTTGAATTGGCTCTATATCGGCTTAGCCGTTAAGGGGTAAAAAAAGAAACAACTAAAGAAACAATCAACCACACTTAAAATATTTTTTATTATACATATAGCGATGGTTTTATTATATACAGTAAGTAGCCATAGTAGTACACATTAACTCCTACTTGCGGACGTCTACAGACATATATCGATTCAGAAGATGCAGTCTTGTGATAGCCAGGAGGAAAGACTGACAAATATACATAATTCTGCAAAAAAAAAAACAACTTCAAGGCAAAGTTCTTATGAAACAGATTACAAAACGGACAACATTTTGCTTTAGATCAAATGGTATGTTTGTCTACAAATAGGGTGTCCGGAAGCAGTTTTATAATATCAAACCCTTTATGTACTTTCAAATAAAATATTTTCAAAATCAGTCGATAAATGGGGGAGTTATGCGATAGTTAATATTTGGGCTACCACTTTGTCCACCCAATTTTCACAAATTATACCATTTCAAACATATTTCTTGAAAAAACCGACTTCAATGCAAAGATCTTATGGAACAGATTACAAAACGGACGCAATTTAGCGCAACTTGCAATATTTTGGACGGACGCAATTTAGCGCCGTCCAAAATATTGCAAATTTCTCCACGGATTTTGGAAAAAAATAGTGAGACCAAAATGCAAGCAAAACCTTTCAAACAAAAATAGAATTTTAAAATCAGTTGACAAATGACAGAGCTATGCGTCGGGGGGAGCAAATTTCCACACAGGTTTTGGGAAAAATATTACATTATAAAACTTCAAGGAAACCCTTTAAATGTTTTTTAAATCCGGCTCACATATGACAGCGTTAATCATGGGGGAGCAAATTTCCCCACCGATTTTCCAAAGAAAATTATGGGAATAAACTTCAGGCTTTTAAAAAGCAAAAATAATTTTTAAGGAATGGTGGGGGAGGGGGGATGGGGTTGGGTTACTTCCCCACCGTTTTTGGAAAAAATTATGGAACATATGTCCACACCGATTTTGAAAAAAATATTATAGGACCTAAAGGAAAGCAAACCATTTCAAAACAATGAAGAATTTTCAAAATCGAATGACAAATGACAAATGATTTTATACGCTCCCGGTCCGAAATTCGGGAAACAGAGTCTATGCCAGAGTTATGTATAGGGGGATGTTTTGACCCATTTATCCAAAATCCAAAAGTCCAAAATCCGGGAAACATGTATAGCCTGCTGGCCACATATCTATCTGTGTACTAAATTTCATTTAAATCGGTTCAGCCGTTTAGGCGTGATGGCGTAACAAAAATCTGCAATCAAACACACATACACTTCATTTTTATATAATATATGGATTAAGTAATTTTAATTTTGTATGGAAAATATGAAATTTAGTCTAAAGCTTCCTTATATACATTTAGTTTAACTTTTTTTATTAACTTAAAAGAAGTATGTCGAGTTTTTGATTTTATGGACAAATTTTCTTTAAAATAAAGAGAATTTACTTGGTTTCTGTATTATTTACTTGATTTCAAACAGTTTTACATAATATGTGGACTACAAAAATTTAAGAAATATATTTTAAATAAGAATATGTGTTTCCTAGATATCAATGAAAAAAAAAACAATTAACTAAATTTAAGTTGCGTATAAACTTAATTTTAGTTCATGGAATTTATTTGAACCAAGTTCAAATTAACTTAATATGAGAAATTTAAGTAACGCAAAAGAAGACTGACAAATTTTTCCAATAAACTAAAAAAATACCCTCTTTAACTATTTTTACTTAAATTAAGTACATTTTCTTTACTTAAAAACGACATATACTAAAATTAGGTAAAAATATTTTTTCAAAACGGTTTCTAAGTTTAAGTAAATTTTTATTAGAAACTAATTAAAATTATTTGATATGAGTAACGTTATTTTTCAACGCAGATCAAAAGAAACTTAATCGATCAAAAAAGCGATGTTCAATTATTTGAAGATACGTTATTTTGCATTTTAGATGACGATAAAACAACATATTGATTCACTTTTTGTATTTTGCATCGACTTTGTTTAGTTAAATAAGGAAGCCACAGGAGACTTAGTGGTCCTTAGCCAGAGAAGCCGTGTGTCACATATAGTATCCCTTCCGCTATATATAACTAAAAAAGTTCAGATTACTTTATTTATTACGTGATTCTAATGGTTGGGCAGTACATTTTATTAATTTATTTACCTTGTTTATTCAAAACTGTTAAATTGTTTATATAGGTATGTTCTCAAATGGTAACATTTTTCAAAAATAGTTAATACAAAATTTTTTTGTCGTGACAACACTGCCTAATAACTATATGTTATTGATGGAGATAATAATATTATATCAGAAAAGTTTTGTACTAAAATTTAAATAATTTTTACTATTTTCAAGGAATATATATTTTTTTTGCAAGTCAAATAAAATTGTAAAACAAAATAATTTCAATGCTTATGAAGGGTACCCTGTTAGGCTAGTGGTTAGAGTGCTAGTCTATCAGTCGGAAGGTTGCTGGTTCAATACTCAAAGGTAAATATATGTTAGGTAACAATAATAATAATAATATACATAAGTAAATAAATTTCCTGTAACATGTACTAGAATTTAAGAAAATTTACTTAATTTCAGGGCATATGCAAAATATAATGAACTACAACTTGGTAAAAAAAATTACTCAATTTGAGATCATACATAAACTAAAAAAAACTTGGGGAGACTTACTTAATTTGAAATCCAAATGGTTGTCGAGTTCCAGTAAAAATTTCCTTGTATTTAAGAAAAAATTTTATCTAAAACTTCACAATTTTATAGAAACATTTTACTTATTTTTAGTAAAATTTTATTGATACAGAAGAAAAACTTACTATAAACTAGTTCATGATATATCTATAGATTTCCAAAAATTTAGTAAAATATTCCTAGAATTAAGTTTATATCAGATGAATAATGAACTAGTTTAAAGTAAATATTTCACTTTGCTCAAATAAAATTTTATTAAAATTAACAATAAAATTTGTACTGAATTCCAGTAAAAAAAGGCTTTGGCACCATCCGACAACCTATTTGAACTCAAATTTAGTAAATTTTCCTAAGTTATGACTTTTATTCTTAAAAATGAGTCCAAGGCATACTCGAAAATATGAGAAATTATTTTTAACTTCATATTAAGACAAGTTTACTTAATTTGTGGAAAAAAATACTTGATTGCACTCGCTAGTTCACTTATTTGTAGGAATTACTAGAGATGTGCAAATGTCGTGAACTTTTCGTTTCAGGCGTGATTCATGCGTGACTCATGCGTGATCGTGATTAAATTAAAAAATAATCACGCAATCGTGCGTGAGCGTGATTTACAAATTAAATACCGTGCGTGATCGTGCGTGATTTTAAAAATTTAATTTTCACGCACTCACGAAATTACATTTCGTAGCTTGCTGAAAAAAATTTCCTCTTTACTCCTACAATATTTTGATTTAATTTGCGAATTTTACACGACATTTCTGATAAGTTTCTAATTTTAGTTCCGAGTTTTCTGCGACATGTCGAAAATTCCTTAAAAGATTCGTCAGAATTCGTAGAGTTTCGGCAAAGTTTTTAGATTTTTCTCAGACAAAGAGGTTCGTTTCCTTATTAACCACTCATATGGACCGTCTTCGAATACGAACTCGGCATCTTGTGCAGACTTTCTGCCCTACTTCGGACCGAAAGTACGTGTGTCGACAGCAAAAGAAACCCAGGGAACCTTTTATGCCGATATGTCTGAAATCAGGAAAAATATGTTTGTAAGCTTAAGACAACCGATCCCACAAAAAGTCAAAACGTTTGAAATCGCTTATTTGCTGAAACAGCGGACACAAAGATTCTGTCTTTTATGATATTTCGCACCACGGCGGCACTTACTAATGATTCTGTGTAATACGAATTTTACGAAATATTTTGCAAATCTGGTACATAAGCTAATATTAGAAGTTACATAACTTTCATATTTAACAAATGACAGCTTACAAATATACACCAAATGAAAGCTTGGAAGGTTCCCTATAAAATAAAATATTGAATACCGCTATATTGTCCAGTCTTTAAGATAGCGGTGTTTTACGTAAAAAGCTAGGCGAAAAAAAAGCTTAAAATTCCATTTCACTCATAATGGGTTAATAGCTTTGAAAATATTGAAAGTATTTCATACAATAAACACATACATTTATATTATTTAATATATAAATAAGGGTACATAAGCTTTTTTAATGTAACACTGACGATTATGTGTTAAAAATAAAGAACGAAAATACTGTTTATACCATCTTCATACAAACTGATGTATCGGAATTGTATGGTGTTTTGCATCAAATATTTGAAAAATAATAGGAATTATAAATTTTTTAAGAAATTTTTGTATATCGCAGTTATATGTATTGAGCGTTACTCATTTTTAGCATGCTTCAATATTCAGTTTAATTAATAAAATAACAGCGTAGTGTTGCACTACTAAATATTTAAATGTTTTGCAAACTTTGTTAAATAGTTTAAATTGCAAAAAGTTTCATCAATCAATAATAATGTATTGTAGTGTTTTAATTTAATTGAAATTTTTCAGTGAGTTTATGTTAAAACTTATCGAAGATTATACATCTGAATTGTTTTAAATTCAAAATATAGTGGGTTCTAAGAAATATTAAATTCGTAAGAGAATATATTGAGCATTACGTTATTAAAATTCTTAAATATAATTGCATATCTATAAATTTTAGGGTGGTAAAAAAAGTTAACTGCAGCGGAAGGGCAGAAACGATATGGAGAGCATTATCCGTTCAGAAATTTCTGATTTGCTTTCAAAAAGTCATTCCCAGAACAACCGTGAAAGCAAAAGTAACGCTCAATCCACAAAAATTAAAAAAAAAATCGAAAAATGTTATATTATATTAGGATCCATTGAATGAGTGAATGAGGCGAAAACTATAACACCTTCTCATATTTCTATTAATTAAATTGGTAAAGTTAAAAAAAGAAAATGAAAAACCTAAAATATACACTCACAATGAGAATCCCCATGGATATTTTTTCACAAACTCGTTATCATATGAACACTAAACACTTATTAAACTTTAATGTTCGATTTGTGTTTTTGTGGGATGTAAACAAAATAAATATCGTGAAAGCTTAAGCTTTTGTCGTGCGTGAGCGCACGTGATAAAATCAAATTTGACCGTGAGCGTGTGTGATCGTGAGGGTCTTAAAATTTGCTGTGCGTGAGCGTGCGTGAAAAAATATTTTTTTCGTGATCGTGCGTGACCGTGAGCGAAAACTCACTCACGCGCACATATCTAGAAATTTCTGATCAGTAAAATGTTCAATATTACTATTTTATAGAAAAGGTTTACTCGATTTTAGTTTATGAACGCAATTTTTTTACCAATTTTTATGAAAATTGTATACTTGTTTTAAGTTACATTTTCCTTGGAGCCAAATGATTCCCGAATTTCTTTAAAATAAGTTAAATTTACTTAAATTTAGTTAACTTTTTTTAGTGAATCTACAATGTTAAATTGATGTATTCAATATTCATGGCACCCCGTGTTTTTAAGACACTATTGCAGCTACAATGTTGTATGATTTTTGCTCAGACTAAAGTGATACAATTTAATACTTTATATATGGGTGTCTAAGTTTCATCTTTTCAGTCTATAGGAAATATATGCATTGGTTGGTTTTTATTTTATATATTTTTCGTTAAACTCTCCTGTGGCTTTTACAAACTACAGTCAAATATCACTACTACTAAATGGGTATTAGATACTCGAACGTAAATAAAATACACGCACGTACACGCAAAACACTCACAGCAAGTGTAGCTAGTATTTTAAAAACACTATCCAGTGCACCATGCATTAGATGTAAAAATAACAAATTTAAGTATTTCTTAACTTGACTACCCACCACTGAATCTCATCAAATAAAGTTTCTAACTCCGCAACTACTTGTCTTGTTTACTTACTTCAATGGCAGTGCTATTTAAGTGGTATGGCCTGGTGCGGTAATGTACATATTTTGGTGTTGGTCTTGACTGTCTGTCCTCATTATTCCAGTTTGGTAGCCGGCCTTCAAGTTGTCATGAGAGTTGCAAGTTGTGACAGTAGTATTGTGTGTTAGTAGTGTTATCCCATGCTTAATTACCTGTTGTTTTTAATTTTTCTTTAATTTGAGTGATAATTTTTCTTTTATGTTAAAAAAAACTAAGACAAATGAACCTTCATATTTGGTAGGATTGACCAGCTTGCTTTGGCAACGGTATTTTTGATTATTCCTGCTTAGATGTACGCTATCGACAAAGCAGAAAATCATCCAGCATCCGTAATAATTTGGTTGTAAACATCAAATATATATCTGTCAGATCGGCTCTTAGATACCAAGGCGGCTTAAGGCATAATCATATTGGAACACGTTATAGGAAGGCAAATGCTCTTCAGAATTTTGTCACGGCTAAGCTCTGCATCTTGATGACTATCCACTCCTGGCAGCTGTAATTTCTCGGGAAAATAGTAATTCGGGGTTTCCAGACTTTTACCTTTTGCTGATTACTTATAAAACTTATAAGTTACTACCTTATCTTTGAAATAACAGTGCAACGGGCGTGTACATACATATATAAATATATAAAGGAAGTAGGATGTCCCATGCTAGTCTGATTATATAGAGAGCTAACTTCTAAGGTTTTCCTTTAGAGGCCTGACCAGTGACAAGTGACTGCCTTCACAGAGAGTCAAAGAGATGATGTTCGCTGTTAAGGCATATATCACTCCAATGTGGAATATATATGCTGGCTTACTTCGTTTCATCTAAAGTTGAGCGATGATTCTCTGACCGATTATTGGGGAGTTCTCTTTCAGGAGCATACGTGGTGGCTGTGGTGGAAACCAAAATTGCTGCAAGAGGATGCTAGTTAACCAGTGTTGATGTCTGGTTGGACTTCGGAAAAACCAAATAGGACGGCAGGAAGGAAAGCTCATGCAACAGAAGTTGCATCAAATAGTGCTTTGCGGTCGAGGTAGAGAGGAATTCCCGGGAATTCCGCTAAAATATCAATCCTGAATTTCCGGGAAATTTGTAAGGGAATTTCTGGGAATTGTTTTTGTTTTAATGTACTGTCTGTCCCAAATGCCTGAACAATTTCTATATAGTTTTTTTTAATGAAAAAGAAACTTATTTTGATATATACGGGCTTTTCTTATACGGAAAAACACATATTTTTCTATTATAATATACTAAATGTTTTCAAACATTTACGTATATTACGGGCCTATTCTGTAAACCGAATCGGAGTAAATTTCTCGTTTTCAAAAAAATAGAAAATGCCCTATTGATGTATTTTAAATCATATATAAATAATAGATATGATATTTTAAGCTCTAAAACATAGAAAAGTACAAAAAAGTCTGAAAAAAATTTGCTATTAGTGGATTTATTTGTTCTCATAGAGTCGTTTTAAATTGACGCAATTTTCAGAACAAGCAGCTTAATTTTTAGTCCTATTTTAGTAAAAAAAATAATTCAATTTATGAATTCAGTATTACAATACGTATGAAACTTTATACAATTTTCTAACTTCTTGATTAAAGATTTCTCAGTTTGAAGGATACTATTTTTAATAATAGAAAAGTATTTCACCTGCGTTCCCATACAACACATTTAAGTCTACCTTTACCGCAGATACCACTTTTTATTTCCATATATAAGCTTTGTTCATATTTGTATCTGCCACCATAAAGAAGATCAATAAATCTCAATTATGTTAAAATAGCTTTTCTTTAGTTTTGATAAATTTGCGAAGATAAATTTTATATTGACAAAAAAGAAAACAAAAACTTTAGATTGATTAGTTTTCGTAGTAGTTACTAAGTAATAAAATTTATTGCTAAATAAACAAGTCAAACTTAAAATAAGGACGATAGTAGTACATAACTTATACGTCTATAAGAACTAATGTAATTCAAAGTTTTATAATATTATAATAGGAAGCAAAAATGACAATCAAAGTTATAAATTTTATTACAAACTTCGATTCACTAAAAATAGTTCTGTGTTCCTCACAAATTTTGAACTCCTTAAATTACTTTAACTAAAACTGTTCCTTTAACTAAAACTAACAGGAGCAGGAACAGTTTTAGTTAAAGTAATTTAAGCAATTCAAAATTTGTGCTTAGTGCTTTAGAGAGGAACACAGAATGTTTTTAGTGAATCGAAGTTTCGATTCCTTTTTAAGGTTAGAGACTCACTAAGTTTTCTTTGCTTTATTAGTTCTTATTCCTTGAAGCTTCATCAGTAGCGTAGTGATTCTACGAACTATTTATTTTGCTGTGTTTGAAATTAAAAAATTACTGTCGCTAACTCTAATACTTATACAGTATAATCCCCATAATTCGCAATCTTAGGGCACCAGCAATTTTTAACGAATTATAGGGTTTTCGACTTAACGGGATTACAGTTTATCGTGGCTCAAGTAAAAAAATACGAATTAAATGCGGTTTTCAATTTATTTAAAAAACAAAAAGAACACAGAAAAAACTATAATTCGTATTCTATTACTATTATTCATAAATTCAAATATTTATTTTACGTAAATGGGACCTACCACAAAATTCGTAAAATTAACAACTAAAATTCGTAAATATTTCCAGGCCCACTATGTCGACACGTTTCTCTCTTTTGCACAACTACTTTTAAAACAAAAACAAACTCAAAACTTTATTTTAATTTTAACTGTAATTATAAAAGAAAGAAAGAATCGTGTCGACAAAAAGGGCCAGGCATTTAATAAGAAAAAAAATTTTTTATTAAAATTTTATACTAAAATATTTTAAAATCAAACAAAAAAAAATAAATTTTAAAAACAAATTCAAACACATGCCCGACTAGAAATGTTTATGCAAACACATTTGGGATCTAACTGGGATCCCAGTTCCGATGTAACGGAGAAACGTATTTGGGATCCGATTGGTTTCCTGTAGGGAAATATCAAAATCTTGCAAAAATTTGCTCAAATCGGGAAAATATCAAACTCTAATATTGAATTAAAATTGCTGAAGCTATCCGAGGGACCAAAGTATGTAACATTTACCTCTTTTGAAGATGAGCATAATGTACGATTAAAAATCTGTGTTAGATTTTCCCAACAAGTTCCCAATAGTTTCCCACTTGGGAAGAACTTTTGTTAAGTCATTAATTTGTAGATGGGCTATCCCAGCAAGTTCCCGATCAAATCACAAATGGGATAACCCTTTTGGATGTGCCACATGCATTCCCAATCGGGCCCCAATATGAGTATTGGGAAAATTTCTAGTCGGGTGTGTGTTAAAATAAAAACCTATCATAATATTGAATATTTCATTAAAACCCATATTCATATTTAAACACATAATAAAAACGTACATTTGCATCTTTTTAAATAATTTTGTGATATGCTGCTGGTTAACAATTTTGTGTCGTATGTTGCCCAGTGTGTTTTCTATTGTTAGTCGTTTTTACAAATTATAAGACGTTATTAGAGGAAATAATGATATATGAGAAGTTAAAATTGTCTTATATTGTCATTATATACAACACAATCATGAATATTCCCTAGGAATTTCTTTCCCAAGGAAAACACTTTTCTCGAAAAAAAAAATTCCTCCAATCATAATAAACTCCGCGGGAATAAAAATGTTAAACAGTGGCACCATTGAATATCAATGGCGGCGTTTTGCTTGTTGACATTTTTTTATTTCTTTAGTGTTTGTGCAAAAATAAATAAAATTTATGTTTTAATTAAATTTAAAGTAACATCAAATAAATTAGTGAATACAAATTAATAACAAAACTGTACGAACATTTCTGAAGAAAATGCCTACAAGATCAATAAAATATTTTTTTATTGATAGAAATTTTGTTTTATTTAAATATTACTTCGATTTTTGTACAAACTCCCTTCTGCTTTGCAAGTGAAAAATTTCGAACGAAGTTCAAATGCATTGAGAATATCTACTTTTTTCCCCATCGAATTTTTTCAGAGGGTATTTTTATTCATAATAGGAGAAAAGGGAAAAGTGAAAAAACGCCCACTGAATTTTTTTTTGTGATTAGGCTGATAGTCTATTTCTTTTATTTTCTCTTTTTTGCAAACTTCTTGAAATTAGATATTGATGGTCATAATATGGCCATCACATATTATGGCATGACATATTGTGTTGACAACACGTAACTCATTTTTTAACTTTTTCAACATGGAAAAATAGATTATAATTCTGTTGAAATCGTTACTAGTCACCACATACAAAGAAAATTAAAACTAATTATTACACTATTACTTTATTCCGGTGTTTTTTTACTTTGATACGAATGATAGGAATGTCTTTCTTTCGCAAACTGTGTAATGTTTTCTATGTTTCTTCAAAAATAACAAAAATCAATTACGTGTTGTCAAAATTTAACAATCGAGATGCAGGCACATTAGTTAGAATTAGATGCAATAAAAATCAATAAAATCTATTGCCATGATCCAGTTTTTGCTGGAATTTTTTTACGGATCACGCGATTTCCACAATATGGTTGATTACTTTGCGGGACACCATTTCTTTTAGCAGAAATGTGACTATATTTCTATTAATCTAGCGACAAAATATAGTCAAACTACGAACTTGGTTTTTCATTCCTCATATTTTTTCCTTTAAATTTATTGAAAGTGCTTATTTTAAATATTTTTTTTAATATTAGTATCTAATATTTTTTAGCAAACTTGGTAGCAAATAAAAGGGAAGGATCTATAGAGCTTTATAACAATATTAACTTCAGTTCCCCTGAACTAAAATATTAAAAAAATATATTCTTTTTTTAATATATCCATCTATATCCTTAAAAGTTTTCATTGAAAAATTATTAAAAATTATATGTTTTAGCCTTAAATAAACTCTATAAGACTTCGAAATTTTATCTCTTTTAGTAGAAAAGCTGTGATTGTTTTTTTCGCGGCACAAACTCAATTTCCATAAAAATTATATGTAGAAAATTAATTTATAAAAAACAACCATTAATTTTGAGCCGAGAGAGATAAAATCGTAAAATATGTGTGAATTTTAGGGTTTATTAATGTGAATGTATACTTTTATATATTTTGCAAAATAATCAAATAGATATTTTGAAGAAAATATTAGAAAAACTGTTTCCAAAGACATCTTTTAAATGTTTGTTCAGTTGATCTTCTAATATTCTTCCATATCATTGGCAGAAAAACCACTATATATCAATTAATCTAGAGACTAGTCATAGTTAAAATACGCACTTGGTTTTTCATTTCGTCATCTTTTGTCCTTTTTAAAGCTTTTATATTTTTTGAGAATGCTCATTTAAATTTTTGTTTTCATATTAATATGTAAAACTTTTTAGCAATAGTAGTAGCAAATAAAAGGGAAGGCTCTGTAGAATTTTGTAAAAATATATCCTTCATATGCTTTGAAAAAAGGTGTCTTGAAGAAATCATATCCTTGAAAATTTTCATCAAAATAATAATATTAATAATATCTTGTAGCCTTAAGTTAACTCTGTAAGACCTAAAAATTTTATGATTTTGTTTCTCTTAGGGTCCTACCTAAATCAGAGCATTGAGCATCGTGTTAGCACCAGGGAACGAGTTTACTATAAAAACTTAAAAAAAATTTTAACATATTAATATGAGAAAAGAAAAAACAATTTAAATAACCATTCTCAAAAAATGTAAAGTCCTTTAAAGAGGATAAAAGATGAGGAAATGAAAAATGAAGTACGCAGTTTAACTATATTTAGTCTCTAGATTAATTGCTACATAGTGGTTTTTCTGCTGATGATATGGCAAAATAGTTGAAGATCAACAAAAATTTAAAATATGGCCTTGGAAACAATTTTTTTTAATTGTTCCCTTAAAATCTTTAGTTGATTGTTTTGCAAAATATATAAAAATATATATTCACATTAAATAAAATCCAAAATGCACACACAGTTTACGATTTTATCACTCTCGGCTCAAAATTAATGGTTGTTTTTAATAAACTAATTTTCTACATACAATTTTATAGAAATTAATTTTGTGCCGCGAAAAAAACTATCACAGCTCTTGTACTAAGAGAGATAAAATCATAAAATTTCGAAGTCTTATAGCGTTAATTTAAGGCTACAACATATAATTAAAAAAAAATTTATGGAAGGATATATATTTTTAAAAGGAAATTTTTTAATATTTTTGTTTTGGGCGAGCTGAAGTAAATATATTTATAAAATTCTACAGCGCCTTCACTTTTATTTGGTACCAAATTTCCTAAGGAATATTAGATACTAATATTAAAAAAAATATTTAAAGTAAGCATTCTTGAAAAATGTAAAGCCCCTTAAAAAGGACAAAAGATGAGGAAATGAAAGGCCAAGTACGCAGTTGGACTATATTTTGTCTCTAGATTAATGGATATATAGTAGTGGTGTTTCTGCCAAATAGAAAAAATTAAAATTTGTTACGCGGTGTTATTTCTTACAACAATTTCTTTTTGGTCTCGTGCAATTAAAAACTTATGATTTTATATTACATACGTACATATTTAATAGTTTAAATTTTATTTGACAGATTGGCAATTTCTCTTCGAGGCCATAATAGACAGATACATTTTCCACAATTAATCAGGTAAGTGCTACAAGTAAATACCATTTATAGACGGACTACTAGAAACATAAAATGAGTTGTGTCATAACAAATGGGTGGCCTTTTATGTAATTTTTCCACTTTATTGTTAAATGTTCAATTAAATGTCACATTTAATATAAAACATTTATTAGAAATGTGAAATAGTTTTATAATTATGATTTAATTTGTATTTAATTCTTATTTAGCAAACGACTTGTATATATTGCAAGACTCAAATAGCTTTTACTAATTATTTTAATTAATTCATTTGTTCATGTATTGAACTGCCATAAATTTAACATCCTCCTTTTCAGTATCACGTAGTGACATGGTGCATTAAATTGGAATGACATTGATGACGGAAAACGGAAGTTAATGAACTAAAGTGGATATAATAGAAATATGTGGTCATTTAAAAAGAAATTTATATTTACTATGTATTAAAAGTATCTCATTGTTTGGAAGCAATTCTTGGGAAATTAGCTTTGAAATGGAAAAATTAGAAAAACTGTCAGAAGTTTCTTATTAAAGTTTATATGTATATGTTTTCTGGTGGGAACTTTAACACTTCAAATGGTTCTGATTTTATAGTAAAAATGATTTCCCATTTTGATGGAAATAATAGTTTTCTTTTATTCCCATAATGTTATGAAGCAAAACCAATTGTGTGAATTAAAATGCTCTAAAGTTATCATAAAAAGAATGAGGGATACGCGAGTGCATACACTTGCATATTTGTACCGAAATTAAAAACGAACTTAAGCCAAACTAATAAAATAACTTTTGATAAAGACCATACAGTTCGACTAAAATTCATAACTCAATTGTTAAAACTCTGAAGGCACTTAGCTAAAAACACGAATGTATACTGTTCAAAGACTTGGGCAAAATAAACATTCAAAGAATCCTAGCATTGAAAATATCGATGATATTTCACGTTGGCAAGACAGAAATCAAAAAAGTCTAAAATAGTCGAACATGATAAAGAAAAGACAGTTAGTAAAGTTCCGAACCTTTACAAAAAATTTCATTAATAGGTACGACTCGCCGCGAGGTGGCGACAAAAACAGTTGATTGGGCTTACTAAAGTAAGTAGGACTTTCGCTAAGGTTTTGTTGCTGTCTTTGGCAGTGTAGGTAAAAGGGCTCTGAAGATTGTGGTAGTCTCGAAACATCTGATGTCAGTTCAACCTTCCGTACATAACTCAATTGTTAAAACTCTAAGGGCATTTAGCTAAAAACATTAATGTATACTGTTCCAAAGACTTGAGCAAAATAAACATTCAAAAAATCCCAGCATTCATAATATCGATAATATTTCACGCTGGTATGCAGTTCTGCCTGAATATCAGGCTGCCATAAGAAGCATGTGTAAAAAAACAAACTGAAATTCAGATTATAAAAATTTTCAGGCAGTTTTACGTTTGGTAGTACGCAGCTGAAAAGAAAAAGCAACACAAGTCTTGTCTATTACAGGGATGTTATATCAATTAGTGGAGATTTTTTTCCGTTGTGGTGTTGTGAATGAGTTTTCATGTTTTGCAAGTTGAAATTAATAAATTTAAGTGAATTGAAAACAAATTTCTCTACACAACTATTTTTCCGTGTAGAAATAAGTGCAAAATTTCGGACCTGAAATTCATGCAGAACTGCATACTAGGCTTAAGACAGAGATCAAAAAGGCTTAAAATAGTTGAACATGATAAAGAAGACAGTTAGTGAAGTTCCGAACCTTTACAAAAAAGTTCTTAGCCCATTAGATCCCAACCATATTTAAAACAAAAAATCGCATTTCGTTTTGTAAAATTCATCTAAATAGGACTCAAATAATGATAAAATGAAAAAGAAATTAAAATTTTTTTTTTGGAAAAGTGTTTTAGAGCCTGTACTCATACGAGTACAATGGGACAATAGGGATGCAAAAGTTCCTATTAAGCAAATTTTAAATACACATAGATTTGAATTAAAATTAATTTCTATTCATATTTTGAGACATTTGGAACACAAGTAAAACAATATTAAATTAATTATTATTAAGTATATTTATAGATTCGGTATGAAATTTTTTAAAACCGTCCTTTTTAACGCAAAGTGTCACGTTGCAAATCTCGCAAATCCATCGAACTCTATTGTGACATACTTTGCATCTTAGTACGACTTAGGTACGACTCACCGCGAGATTCCGACAAAATTAGTTGATTGGGCTTACTAAAGCAAGTAGGATTTTTGCAAGGGTGTTGTTGCTGCCATTGTTGGCAGTGTAGGTAAAAGGGCTCTGATGGAAAGAATGTGGTGGTCTCAAAACATCTGGTGTCAGTTCAACCTTCCGTACATCCAAGTTTTTCTTTGAATGTTCAATATTTACATGCTTTAGAATTTCTTTCTTAAATAAAAATAATAATTTGATCGAAAGATTAAATTAAAAACGAACTTAAGCCAAACTTATTAAAAAGCTTTAGATAAAAACCATGCAGTTCGACTAAAATTCATAACTCAATTATTTACCAAAAATATTAATTTCCGGAATTTATTGATTTTTATACAGGCAATATGTTTAATTGAATCATTCTTAATTTTAAACTGAGCTTTATGTTAAAAGTATTTCACAAACAAAACAGTCTCTAGAGAAATGAGATAAAAAATTAAAATAGACATAAAAACTCAAAGTAAATTAGGTAAAAAAGAATAATATTTTCATCGACATTTTAAGCAAACTTCGAATGTATTAATTGTTTCATCTCACAATCGGCTTATCATTGAGTAACACAATTTTCAGTTGTTGAGAAAAGCCTTTAGCCCTCGACAGAAGTTGTCCGGATAGCTAAGGCTGAACCCACACCGAATACGACAATACTGTTTTTTATGCCGTATACGGCAACAGAATTTATAGTTCTTATGAGACGACACACACCAAATTATTTTTGATGCGCGGTATAATCATACGAGTGTGTTTGACGTATAAGATAAAAATGCTTTGTCGTATTTGGTGTGTTTTCAGGCTAAAAGGGTGTTGTATAAATTACCAATATTTTTGGTCCATTTTTCGCTGTCTTCAAATAATTTTAACTGGTTTGTTAAGAGTAGCGTTTAAAGTTTCCTCGAAAGTCTTCTCTTTCAAAATACCACTGTATCTTAAGTTATATCCATTTCCGAGACGAGCATAAATATTTTCTGCATTTTGGTGCATATTGAAAAGAATTGCAATTTCTTTTACTTAAAAATTGATTCTTTTAATTAACTAATTAAAGAGAAAACTTTTTTCTCTTCGTTCTTCAATCTAAAGTAATTTAATATATGTATGCTTTAAGCATAGCTGCCAGGTATATATTGGGTAAAATCGACAAAGTTTGGAGAAAAAATCGTCAAAATCGTCAAAATGATTCATCGAATTCGTCAAAAATCTTCATAAAAAATATCACGTTTTTAAACAATATCCCAGCAAAAAATATTCGACTTTAGAAGCACTAAAAGCTGTTAGAAGCAATGCATTGCTTATTTAAGAACAAATGCTTCCAAAAATGCTACCACAAATGCACTAAAGATTGCAAAAGACCACGAACAGATATGCACGAATAATTATTATTAGCTTTTGACAATAATTTTAAAATGTAAAAAATACATGCAAAGCAACATAAGTATTTAATATTTAACTTTTCTCACTGACGATATTGCTTCTTGGAAGCACCATTGTTGCATAGATATGTTTTGCCTCTTTCAGCCCATATTCAAAATGTGTTGATCGGATCAAAATTCAATGAGTTACAGGTCTTTAGATTTACAAAAAAAACTTTATTTTTCACGTTTTTTTTAAATTTACTATTTTAAGTCGCTTCAGTAAGGCAAAATAAATTTTTTTTAAAATTTATTTTAGACCCACATCTTAAAGAAAATTTTGTTCCAAATATAGCAATCGTAAAATTAGTTACATCGGACCAAATATGAGAAAGTTACAATACTTTTAGTGAACACATCAAAATTTTAATTTTCATTCGTTGGTCCTTAGGTCAGTATGAGTTTTTGCTCCCAGTCCATTACTTTTACTCGTTTGAAAAAGAAAGGTCGACATATCGCATATCAAAGTTACCAAAATTATATGTAGTTTTCAATGCTGTATTCAGATATTTATAATTAAAATTTTTATGAAAGACTTACGGCAAAACAAGTGGAAAAATGATGCTATGTGGTGTTTTCTGCATAGTAAATTTTTTCTTAATGCTATAAAATCATTCATTATTGATATTTTCCAATGAAACTTTGCAGTTATATAGGAATTTATGTGAAAACTATGATTTATTCCTAAGAAAGTTCCAATAAATCTATAAAATAAGTCGATTTCAAATGGGTGCATGCCCACCAAAAATTGAAAATTCGATTAAGTTGTTTTTCTAAAATCATGTCTCTGAATCATGTCTTGAGAAAAATATTTTATAGAGAAAACAATTATGGTGCTTTTTTTGGGCAAAAATTGTCATAAATTCAAAATTTTTCAATTTTCAAATTAAAGATTGTATATTTTCCCACTCTGAAAGAATACTTCCATCAGCTATTTCTTTAACTATTCGAAATTTGGTCATATAACTAACAAAGAAATAATTGTGACAATCGGTTGTTATTTGGACCCGATATCTTAAAAATACTGGACCAAGGATTTGAAAAATTGAGAAATTTTAAAATTAAAATCAGTATACCTCACTATCTATACAAGATATTTGTTTAACCAAATATCTTGTATAGTTAGAACTTTACAAGGTATATAAGGGCACAAAAAATTTTTGGAATCGAGTGAGAAGCAGAAAAATTACAAGCGTTGAAAAATTTTACATGACTTAAATGCACTACTTTGCTCTTCATACCTCTGAACCTGAGAAATATGGGAAGCTCATCTTCCTAAATTAAATAAGAACACTCCTCTGATATCTCCATGTAAAATTTTATATTGATCGGACTAGAGAGTTAGAAATGGTTGATATATTTCCAAAATATTTAATTCTGCCCCACTGGCATTTTTCTTATACTCATACTCCATACAAAAATTTTTTTTATTAAAATTCAAATTCGGATGTTTTCACTAAATCTACTTTAACTTTCTAAATTTTTGCCCGATATTAACAATTTTTACGTTTTGCATGTTGAGAACAAAATTTTATTTAAGATATGGGTCAAAACAAAAATTTTAAATTTTTTGTTTGCTACAATGGAGCATTTCAAAATGATGAATTTTGAAAAAAAACGCTAAAAATAAATTTTTTCAAATATAAAGGCTTGTAATTCAGTGAATTTTTATCTGATCATCACAGTATAACTATGAACTGAAAGAGGAAAAACATATCTATCCAACAATTCCAAATTTGCTCAACTCAAGTAAGCAGTACTCAAGATTTTTGGAAATATATTTACAAACTGCAAAAAAACTAGTTTTTCGCTAATATCTCGAAAACGCTTCTTAAGAAAAATAAACTAATCCCATATTCGTGTTCAGCAGCCCCAATTTAGCTTAAAAAACATCTCATTTTTGAGGTTCATTTTTTTGTGAACTAGTGTAATATATCAAATTTGTACAAAGTAATTTCATTTTTACTTTCTATTCCTGCCACATTAGCATTCACAGAGAGAATTTTCTCTGTAATGAAGAGCAAATGGCGAGCCGAAAGAAGCAAAGCGTCTCTAAATCTGATACAAAATTAATTAATTATTTACTTTAATTTAAATCAGAGGTAATCACAAAGAGAAGCACTTAAAATGAGAGTGTATTAGTGTTTTTGCAAATGCTGAAAAATGAAGAGACATGAAACCAGTGTTTGAAATGCTACACAGAAAAAAATAGACAAGAATTATATTCAATAAAACCATGTTATTAAAAAAAATATGAATTTCAATAACATTTATCTTTAACATAATAAAATATTTCGTTGTAAGTATTTCTTTTCCATGCCGGTTATTTCTTTTCTTTTTATACATAAGTACTTAAAACAAGTTGTATCCCATAAAAAAATAAATGGGATATGGCTCAGCTAGAGAGTGTATGCTTTACGTCCGGAAAGCCCGGGTTCGTATTCCAGCCATGTCAACATTTTTTTAATTTATATATATATTTTTATTTTGGAATAATTTTGTTATCAATATAGGGGAATTCTTTATCACAGGAAATTTGAAAAAAAAATTATGGAATACCGGGATTTTTGTTATCAAAAACGAAACTTATTTTTTTCTGTGTAGCTGCGAAGTAGCAAAAGTAAGGAAATTGTGCTATACTACACTATAAATGTTTAAACTTTTATTTACAATACTATCGCTTATACTGTGCTATTGGAAATAAATATAGCATATCAAAAGCAAATGTAAAAAACTAAAATCATTTGTTGCCACACAAATTAATTGTTCATATTTTAATTTATTTGTGCTGTTGTTTGCTGTTGCTGTTGAAAAATGTAATAGCAGTAGCAATAGCAATTACATTCGTAGCATAGCAACCGTTTTATAAGAGCCTTAGGATTTTTCTCAAAACAAATTTTATGTACAAATATATGTAAGTACATATGTACTTACGTATGTATTTTTATTTTAAATGTTTTTAACCATTTTCTATATTAAAAGTTAAGAGTTTTGCAAGATATGATTTGTTGTGCAAATGAAATAAGTTTGCAAAAATCAGAAAAAGTCTTACAAATCACTAAAACTATAAAAAGGAGACAAAACACGATATCAAGACCTGAAATTTATGAAAATTGCGAAACATCGCAAAAAAAAATGCAACATGAGCAACAATCGTAAAGCAGGTTAAAACTTGCTAACACGGCAAGGAATGCAGAAAATTTTAAAGAAATTGTAAAATTTATTAAAATTTGCAAAATTTTGTTAAAAGTGAAATGATTGCAAAGTGGTTAAAAATTTCCAAAAATGGGTGAAATCCAAAAACTTTATAAAAATCAGGTCTATGGCGTAAATTTGCGAAATATTGCAAAAATTTAAAGAAGCCATAATATCGATTGAAAAGCTCTAAAACTATAAGGAATGAAAAAAATTTTGAAAAAATTGCGAAATTGGCGAAAATTCGCGAAAACTTGCTGAGAACGACATGATAGCATTATCTAATATTGATTAAAAATCATTAACACTTTAAAGACGTTGAATACCAAAAAAAAAACTTTATCGCGAACATTGCAAAAGTTCGGGTTTCTCGCGAACTTTTGCAATTGAAAACAAGCTCTAAAATTTATTAAAAATGGCTAAAACTGTAAAAAGCAAATGCCTCGGAAAGAACACAAAAAGGTTGCAACGCAAATTTGCAAATTTTTTATAACTTTTAACCAATTTTGGCATTTCTTCTCATGATTGTAATGTATTGGGAATTTCTTAAATTTTTTGCAATTATTTCCGAAATTTTGACGTTATTGAGATAAAATTTTTTTTTGCAAAGTTTTACACTCGTACTTTCAAATTCGTCCAGCATTGACTTGCAACCATCGAAAATAGACCCAAACAATTTCGTTTTATCGTCAAAGCTAAATGAATAAACAATTAACAACAGCAATCAATGTGACAAAAATCATTTGCACATAATAACAAAAGCAATATCGTAAATAGTTTGCTTTTGCTGCTGCTGTTTGAAAAATACACTTTATTATATTTTGTTTTGCTATTAGCATGTTGTTGAAAATGGTTCTAACAAAGTATAACAGTATAGCGATTGCTATAACATTTGGCATATTGCTATTGCTGCTGATATTGTATTTTCTGTGGAACCTATCAGTAATAGCAGCAGGAATTTTCACATAGCATTTTTTTTAAACCCTGCATGAAACTATCAGAAATCTCCTTTTTGTGGCCCTTTTATTTTCAAAATACCCTTTTTTTGTTCCTTTTTGAAAATTTTCAATTTTAACGCTGGTCGTGTTATATATGTGAAAGTTACGAAAAGTATTCGGGCACCGGTGGCTTAGCAAGATGATGTCTGATTTATATATAGACTGTAAAGATGCTGTGCAATTGTTTAGAAATGATAACTATTTGATAAAACTTGCGAAAAGCAATAAAAAATACGTTTTTAAATATAACAATAACGAGAAATAAATTGTACTTTATTTTTATACTGCGTACTTTTTTTCTTAACCTTTAATTAATTACCAATGTACTTTAATTGGCAAAAAAAGGTGGAAACCCTAGTTGTACAAGACTTAACTAACATATCAACAAGTTTGGTTTCATTCGGAGGAGGTCAGACCCAATCGTTCACTGGGCTTATATCGAGTACGTCATATGTATTTATTTTATCAATCTAGGCGCACGATAGTGCGCAAGGCCAGGTTCCGGCCACACATAACTTTGCTCCACTCAATCATAAAATAATGAAACTTGAAACATAAGGTCTTCCTACAGAGGTAACCTCATAGGTGAACTTTGTATGGGGCACTTCCAGTATAGCTAGAAAGCTGAAATTTGGTACACAGGTAGGTCCTGATGAGCAATTAACAAAAACAATTTGACAACGGTTAGTTTTCATTTGGGGGGCCTATGGTACCCCTTCTTTGTATGGGACACTTCTAGTACAGCTAGAACCCTGAAATTTGGTACACAAGTAGGTTCTGATGAGAAATTAACGAAAAAAATTGAAAACGTGGATTTTTCTTCTGGGGGGCTAGGGACCCCTTCTTTATAAGAGGGACTTCCAGTATAGCTAAAAAGCTGAAATTTAGTACAGAGGTAAGTATTGTTGAGCAAACACCCAGAAAAGTCTGAAAAAGGGCACAAGGGCGCCCCTTATTTGTATGGAACACTTCCACTATAGCTAGAAAGCTGAAATTTGGTATACAGGTAGGAAAACCGAAATTTTTTATCTAGGGTTTATTGTATGGGGTACTTATTGTATCAAATAAGAGCTTAGCAAAAGAACTGAGATCTACACAAAAACATAAATGTGAAAATAAGGCCAAGTTCCTATCCAAAAATTTCGGACGTAAAAAGTTCTGAGATCAAAATAAGGACCAAGTTCTTAATAGATACAATGCCATCCCATTTCTACGCAACCTGTTAAATTGACAATATTTTTTTTCTTTCTAATATGGGAAAGAGTTAAAGAAAAATCTTGCCAAGCTTACGGGTTGGCTAAAAATGAGATGGTATTGTAGCTATAAAAACTTGGTCCTTATTTTGATCTCAGTACTTTTTACGGCAGAAATTTTTGGATAGGAACTTGGCCTTATTTTTACATTTGTGTTTTTGTGCGGATTATAGTTTTCGCTTCGCCAAATCAAAATATTTTTGCGGAGTTAGGCTTATATGAAAAATAGCCGTGGATCAAATCGCACTAAATTGAATTGAGCCATACATACTTTAACTTTTTGGTCGATTTTCACACTATTAAAAACGTATTTATAATATTAATGAATATTAAAGTCCTACTTTTTTGTAACACAGCTTCTGCTCAAAAGAAAAAGAGGTTTAAAACAAAGTTAACTGGATTATCCCAAAAATGTCAACGTCCAGGTCTGTTACGACATTAATAAAGGCACCTTCAGACAAACATGGTGGGGACATGTCCATCTATCCAATATTCAAAATTCTTGTTTAGATTGGTTATCTTGATACTCCAATTTATACGATACGCCTCGTTTCAAAATGCTGAAATTCTCATACAGAATTTATAATAAAAAAAATATTTTAAAGCGTGCACTTTTGAAAAGTAAAAATGTTTATATTGGATAGTTGGGCATGTCAGGGACGATATTTACTATGCTGAACTGGATAGCTGCATAGGTGAGTGGGCATGGTAAAGCCCAATATAATATACTAAATAGTTCGAGGTTGCAGTTCATGTTGTGTATATGTTGTGAGTCCAGCTCTAATATATTCAAGGTCATTGGGAGCCGCAGCCCAAAGATTCTCAGTTATGAGAATATTATTATTTTAGTTAACGGTTCTTACAATTGAAAGAACGTCACCCCAAATGGAGCTTCTAAGAACACAAAAATTAAATAGACATATTGCGACCTTAGTATTGTTTTGGCCCATATGTCAAAAAGTCGGAATGGAGAAAAACAACAAAGAAGATTTACATAAAGTTTTCTCAAAATATATCCGATAGATTTTTTTGTATTCTCACCACTGCTTCCGGCATATGTTTGGAAGAAAAATGTATAATTTTTGTGAATTTTCATCAATCCGTTAGAAATTAACATATTTTTACTGAAAATAAAATATCTTGTTATGTGCTCCACTAGCCACTTTTTGATTTTATTTGTAAAAAGTAGCTTCTGTTGCTCCATGTGTATACTAACTGCTGTGTATTGAGTAACTTGTTATTGAGATGAAATTTTCTACTTTTTATTGAAAATAAGCGTGTAAATGTTATTAGAATAGATACTTACATGGAATAAAAGGTTAATATTGCTGAAACTTGGTATTTTACTTGATTTCTGATTTTTATTTTTTTATTTAAAAAAAATTATTTTTTACAAACAATTTATCAAAAATGATGATATCGAGAACAATGAATGTTTGATATCTCAGAAACCAGGAATAATTTCGCGAAACAGTTTTTGGATTCTGAAAGATGGTGTTCATAATATATATACCCCATACTTAACAAATGGTCGGTGGGCCAAAACAATACTAAGGTCGCGATATATTAATGTAAATAGTATATACAAAAAAAAAATATATATATATATATATATATATATATATATATATATATATATATATATATATATAAATAAATTAAATTTAAGAATAGTTATAAGGATTCAAGAAAGTTTCTGAACATTGCTCAATCCTGAGCTAGTCTTCTTATTTGTGGGCACGATAGTCTCCTGATCCTAAGTTCAGCTTCAACTGATCTACGCCATTTTGCACGTGGGTGTCCTCTGTTTCTAAAGCCTTGTGGGTTCCATTTTAAACAGACCTTAGCAATGTATGTATTGTCCTTCCTTAGCGAGCGCATCAATTTATGCATTTGCCAAAATCACCTTTTTTATGGAGTGTCACAATGACACCTTCCTTCCAATCCATTTAGATGCTATCCGTTATCCATGCTTCTCTAATCAAGTGGCCAAGGCTGGAGTAGATTTACATAGCTCTGGCGGAATGTTATCTGGTCCTGCGGCTTTATTGTTCTTGAGTTTAGTGATAACGTTTATGACCTTTGTATGTCTCTTCTTGGGTTTCTTCGCAATGGTGCTTCTATGGATTGTATATTACTACTGGGTAATATAGGTGTTTCAAAAAACTATTTCTTCCTTTTCAGTTGTTCTTTAGTATTGGTCGTAGCACACAATTTCTCACCACTAAGCTGCCTGACTGCGCTATAGACTGCAGGTGTATCCTGCCGTGAGTCAGCATTTTCTGCTGCGGTCGCTATATTGTTATATATAATACCGTCGTTTATCATTGCGGATTGATTTCTTTACTATTATTTCTACGCTGTTGTAATTTGCGGAATGCAGCTCTGCTGAATCGTTCGCAGTTTGCAACTTTATTTTGAGCCTTTTCCTTTCAGCGATTCCGATCCAGGAGGCATCGTTAATCCAAGGCTTTACGTGGCGTTTGCTGATACCAAGAATATCTTTTGGACTTTCATAACAAGAGGTAACTATATTTGACCAGTTATTTGTAGGATTCTGGTTAAGCTTAGAATATAGGTGATTGGAGAATGCTGTAGCTATAGAAGGATGCTGCAGCCGGTGTGCATTGAATTTGCTGTTAGATTTCTTATTATGGTAGAAAGCTTTGAGGCGAAGTTTGATCACACCAATTAGAAGTTGGTGGTCCAAGAGACAGCCCAAAAATTTTCTGCAAATTAGGAAGTGATCAAGTTGATTGCACGTATATTTATAAGGAGATCGCCATGTATATTTATGGATGTCGCGCTGCGGAAATTTCGTGCCACCGATGAATAATTAGTGTGTGGCGCATAGGTCTACCAGACGTTCACAGTTGATGTTGCGCATGGTCCCTAAACCTTCATTACCCATTACGAACTGCAAATTTGTATTGTCTGTACCAACCTTGGAAATCATATCTCCTAGAATTTTCCTCATGTAACAATATTGAGGTATTTCGTTCTAAATCGGGCCATAAAAATTCTTTCATAAATAGGATTGTATTCGATCATGGATCTTTTCATTCTGAGTGTCAACAAAATTCCAACACCGTTTTTGTGTGGCTGATGTCATTGCCGCTGTACAGCAAGTGATGCTCTGATGTACTACGGGATTCGTCTTGTCCTTTCCATCTTACTTCGCTAAGGCCGAGTATGTCCTAACGGTATGTTCCCATTTCTCTACAGACTTGCTCCAGAGTTCGTACGTTCCAGGTTCCGATTTTTATCCCCTTTCGATAGCCAATTGGTTGTGCCATTAAATCCGATCCATTATTTAATATTATTTTTGCTGTTTCGTTAATCAATGGTGTTTAGAATGAGCAACTGATTAGGCCTCTGATTCGACCCTAGTATTGGAGCTGCCACTAACATCTAAGCAGATAAACCGTTAATACGACAAGATCAGTAGAGCTTCAGCGATGGTATGTCGTCGAAAGTCACCCAATTACATGAGACATATCGATGCTGGCATGCCATTCAGGCTACTCAATACTGTTTGCATTCTCACTTTAGCTGCTGTTAGAGCGGGTGCCTGAAGGACACCCGCTTGCTATCCCCAAGTGGAAAGCAGACAGAGAGTTTTGAGCCTCCGAGAAAGACCCTGTTCCCCAGTTATGAGAATGAAGATAACCAAAAATCAGTGTGGTTTCTATTGTTTTATAGTTAATAAGTTATACTTGGCTGCAAATAATAAGAAGTAATAATTAACATCAGTTGCTAAACTTGACACTTAAAAAATTACCTACTTCCTCCAGCAATCAAAAAGATTTCGAACAATTTTTGCATGAAAATTGTATGCACAAAAGTAACAATGTTGCAAACTTAATCATAATATCCTGTAATTTAAACAAAATATTGACATATAAATCTTTCTTTTAAAAGTGTAAACATAAAGAAGAAACTAACAAAAATAGAAAAAGCCGAAATATGTTGGACTGCATTTACATTATGAAATTTTTTCATGAAATTTTTTTCAATTCTGTTGTAAAGTTGCTACGTATTTCACCGTCTGTTCAAACGTTGAAATTTTCAAGCAATCGTCTTGAATTTTTTTTAATAGTTCTCGTTTGAAATAAAGTTTGTGCGTTCGTTATAAAAATAAATGCATGTATATCTTTAATTAAATATTGAAAAATATTTACAGCTAATTAGGAAGTGAACACTATTTGAAAAATAAAATTTAAACAATTTTAAAATACAACCGTCAACGAAAGAAATGAAGACGAAGCAATTGTCAAAAAAGTCCCCTCAAAATAAAAGTCATGCCATTTCTCCTACGCGGTTTGCTTCTCTACACCTCTTGCCTATAAAACAAAATTTCATGCAACTAAATTCATGAAAAATTTCATAATGTAAATTCAGTCTTGGTAATTTAAAAAAAAATTAAATAAAATAAAAAAAATTCATATATACCGATATTATGATATATTCATGAAATTTGTAGCATGAAACTTTCTTTATTTGCTTATAGAATGGGCGGGGGAAAAAATTTGTGTTGAAAGAGTGATAGAAAATCAAATTTCAGACGACTTTTGCAAATTTTCTTTAACCCATTTGATTTTCCGCGCTTGCAATAAGCAAATACAAAAAGTTTCATGAGCATAAATTCATGAAATATTTCATCGTGTAAACTTGGTACTATTCATTCAAAGAACATCTTGTTTTTATACGTTTTTTTCTGACTATAAATCGAGATAAACTTGTTGGTGCAACATGAATAAATGTTGTTGTAGTTGTTGCAAGAATTAAGTAAAGACATGCATAAAATTTAACAACGATTCTAAACAGACACACGCGTCTAACACGAGCATAATTTACATACATGACCATTTATGGACTTACAAACGGCAACGACAATTCGATTCCATTTCAACTCAGGCCACCACAATTTCATCTTCGAAGAAGAAACTTGCTTAGTTGATGTTGCATCTTCAACCATTTCATAAAAAGATGACAGTATATTCCTTTACACACTAGCAGGCGTGAAGTGAAAATGATTTTAAATACCGTTACTTTTGATCTGCTTTAAAATTTTCTTGGCATTTTTATTCACTTCATCCAGAATATTTTGTCCTCTTTCTACTTTTTTCTTTATTTTTGAAGCAGACTATAAATTTGGTAATGAATTTGTAAGAGTTTGTTGTGGTTTTACAAATATTAATTAAATTAATTAAACAGTGTTTGATAGATTGAAAAAGTTTGAATTAGATGATAGCTTTCCTATTGAATGATAGAAGAATTTATGGTTTGGAATAAATATTGCCATAACTATGTGATAGCTAAGTTTCAGTAAGCTAAAAAAACATAGTCATATTGATCAAAAACAGCCATAAAAACAGGTGCCAGAAATAAGTTATCTATAATGACACTAAATAAGTTTATGTACATCATTCAATTTTATCTTAACAAAAAGTTACATCTTCCTTAAGCTACCACTGCATTACAAGCTAATATACACAAATGTAAGTTTCTTCGAAGAGCATTTGCAGTATGTATTGCACTTGTAATAGTCATTCTTTTGACATATTGTTTAATTTATAGTTGCATTAATGCTTGCAATTTTAATGATTTTATTTATTTAATTTTTATTTCGTTTCAGGTCAAGCAATGAAAAAACTGAGAATTTTCTTAGGAATTGTTCAATAAACATACCACTCCATGACCAACAAATCAGCGAAAAAGTTAAACTGCGACGACATGTCACCGCAACATACCCAAATGTCAATTTCACAAAACTTTAACATACGAACGACATTTTTTGAGCCCTCCATTGCTGTTGTTGGCTTTTCTGGTTGTTGGCTTTGATGGTTAGTTATATATACATACATAGGTGAAAAAACTGTTTTTGTTAAAAACTTTTTTCACTCTACTTTAGGTCACGTTGAAAGAGAACAAACAAAATCTTGTAAAAAATGCTCTATCTTACCCTACGTCTTCACGAGCCATCGACTTGAACATGACATGAACATGACGCCGGCAAAGCAACTGCAAAAAATCATCAACTTCTTTGTTGTGGTGAATACGTACGATGTCCATGTTCTGCCTTATCAATGTGTTTTGTGGTAGTGCAATAGAAATAGAATATTTACCAATTTTGTTCTCTCTTTTCTTTCTATTGAAAATGGTTGTTGACGGCGAATCTCATGGCGAACATTGATGCTCAGCCATATGTTCGGGCATCGATGTCAGAGCATGGATGAAACATGAACATGAGCGGTCTACAATAGCCATATGCGATGTCCGACATGATGTTCATACCCAGTTCATGGCTAATGTAGACTCCCAGTTAGGGATGGCCAAGGTAGATCTATAAGATATACTTATGGGCGAATTGATACAACAAAGCAACTTTTTTTGGGAATTGTGATGTCAAAAAATGTATGAGAAAAATTTGGCCATGACTTTTTATGAATTTTTAATAAATTAAATATTTTACATTTTATTAAAAATTGGCCAAATCGTTCTCATATTATAACTTTAAACTAAATTTTAAAGTTTGACTGTTTATAAATGGAGGATCAGAACTAGCGTGATCAGAAGCTTTTTCTCCAAAGCGGGACAAGAACGGGAAAGCGGGATTCTGAAGAAAGTATGACAAAAAAGTGGGATTTTATAAAATACCTTAGGTAAAGCGGGATGCTGTAAATACACTGATGATAATCGGGGGTGTCATAGAATCCAAGTTGGTTTTGATAATTGTCGGTTTTGCAAATCAATATTGGTTTCATTTGGTGTCATAAAAACAAATCGGTTTTGTTATTTTCGGAATTGTTGAAATCTATATAATCGTTTACAATTTTAATTGTGTTTTTTTTTTAAATATAAAGTGTTTTCATTGAAAATATTAAATATTTGTGTATTTTTTATTTGAAAAAATAAAAGAAATACATAAAAATAAACCAATAAATGATATGAGTTCTGCTGTTGTTGCATATATGCTTATAGTGGAAGAGGGTTTTAAGCAAACGTGAAAAGAAGCATTTTGTCAGATTGCAACAATCCTCTTGAGCAGCCGGAGACAGCGTAAGTACATTTGTTATGCCATGCGTTCATATTTTAAGCTGCTTTGCCGATTCATAATTTATTACCGGTTAAACAAAGACGCTTTCCGTGTCATGCTAGACAATAAAATAATACGTTCCCGTTCTAAGATTCCGCATTGCCGCAACCTACAGCTTCGTTGCGAGTTTATCTGAAGGGTTATGCTGGAAACGCGTCAAGCATGTTTTAGATGCTATGCTCAATGCTATGGAGCGGCGGCTTACCTTTATACATCCACCTGCGCCATTTAGTGATTCAGCCAACTATTGCCAAAGGCACTTGTATATGGCTTATCACACTTTATGGATCTGCTAGCAATGTCTGAATATTTTTCAAAGAACTCCATAATTAAGCAGTTTTTCTGTTATTTGTATGCTTTCCCTTTTGATAATAAAAGAATATGCATATACATATATATATTTATTTATTTTTTTTTTTTGTAAAATTAACATTAGTAAATTAATGTTAATTTTTACTAAATATTCTACTGCAGAAAAAAAATAGAAAAAGACGTTTTCAGTTACTTGATTTATTTCTTATAACAAAAGCGACAGCTCTTAGCTGCTTGCTTTATTTCCAACAACAAAACCGCTAATATTGGTTTATTTGACACCTAAAACCGACACTAATTCTAGTTCGAACATAAAACAGACAACATTGGATTTCATGACACCAAAGTATTTTTTATCGTTTTCAAATCCAATACCGACAAGATTGGATTCTATGACAGCCCCCAATAAATGATTTTTTTATAAATGTATGGAACTACACAGTTCCATATCGTTAGCTGAAATGTGAAATAACGTAACTAACAAAAAATTTAAAGTCGCATTTTTAGTTATTACTTATTACGTCGAAGCGCTTGTCCCTAAAAGTTTTCAAACTGTTATTCTAAAAATCAATCCTATTAAAAACGACTATGAAGGGACTTAACAGTGTAGTTATGCGTTTTAGCATTTCAGCTAACGATATGTTCTTAGGAAATTCATTGAGTTACCGGCCTTAAAATTTAAAAGAGTGCATTTTTAAATGTTTTTTTAAAATCCATCATGAAACAAAACTTTTATAAATTGCTTTAAGCCTAAAGATAATTTTGTCTTTAACACATGAAACACGAAGTCGGAAGGAAGTTGTAAGTCAGTGAGTGAAAAAATCCGAAGTCATCTTTTATTCAATTCAGTTTAGTCAATATTTCTGATCAAAAGCAGTTCTGTTTTTTTCCTTAGAGTGAGTTTTTAAGAACGAGATTAGAGATTAAGTTAAATTTAATATATATGTATTTACTCTTTAAGTTGACTGAATTTTTAAATTTTTTTTTTGCCAGACTAGGATCAAACCACCAGCATTGTCCGCTAAACTAGTAAAAAAATTAAAAAAAAGTCAAAAGTCAAAAGTCAAAAAGTTCAACTTTGGGCTTTGAAGGCTTTTTCTGAATTTCCGTTTCATCTTAACCTTTAAATACCCAAGGGCTCAGATTTTGATTAAAAAAAATACATGATATGGAAAATGGTGAAAAAACATCAACTGCGTAAAAATTTTGTCGAAAAATACTTTTTTTAAGTTATTTATAGTGGTTGTATCTTAAAAGATACAATAATCACTACTCCGTTACTAAAATCTGATATGTAAACATTAATTTTTGTTGGTTTGTTACTTTGTTCATAAACTCATTGTTTGAACCTGCGGGAAGATTATATGATAGAAAAAGGTTGTGGGAGGAAAGAAGATCAAGGCAATTTTAAGCACAGAAAGATCCGAATGTGGGAAAAGCAATATAACATGCGCGTTAATAAAATTAGAACCCAGCGGAAAGGGGAAGGGGGCAGCAGGTCAGTTAATGCTCTTTTGAACACAGAAAAAAATAAGTTTCGTTTTTGATAACAAAAATCCCGATATTCAATAATTTTTTTTTCAAATTTCCTGTGATAAAGAATTCCCCTATATTGATAACAAAATTATTTCAAAATAAAAATATATAAATAAATTAAAAAAATGTTGACATGGCTGGAATACGAACCCGGGCTTTCCGAACGTAAAGCATACACTCTCTAGCTGAGCCATATCCCATTTATTTTTTTATGGGATACAACTTGTTTTAAGTACTTATGTATAAAAAGAAAAGAAATAACCGGCATGGAAAAGAAATACTTACAACGAAATATTTTATTATGTTAAAGATAAATGTTATTGAAATTCATATTTTTTTTAATAACACGGTCTTATTGAATATAATTCTTGTCTATTTTTTTCTGTGAAACAGCATTTGTCTGCGGCAGCATCGCGCATAATTTGCTATATTTGTTTTTAAAATGCTTCCAAAAGTTGTGTTTTGTTCCTTGATAACAGGTCTAATCAAGTAAAATCTATCACGATTATAGTAATCGCAGGAAGGTTGATTGTTTTCGCCATTAAAGTGAATAATTTCCCGAATTTCCCCAAAGCAATTTCGCTCCATTTGCCTTTTTACTATATTAGCATATATTAGCACTACGATCGTCTTTGTTGGCTACATCCAACCCGTCGCATTGAGATACCTTATCAGGTCACCTCGACCCATTTCTGATAGCTCCGATAGGTCGTCTAGCATATTGCTGCCCAAGAATTTGTGTCTCGAGAGGTGCATGGCCGGGCACTCGCAGGTAAAGTGAAAAACTGTTTCTTCTTTACTTTGATCCCGGCAGCCACGGCAGAACGCATTGTAGGAAAGGCTTATCCTACTAGCGTATCTCCCGATCGATATGGTGGTGTCAATTCCTTTATATATTCTGGTAAACTACTATCACCACTAAATTTTACCTGATTTAGATTTAAAATTTATTCATTGCGAAATCAAGAAATTCAAAGGAAAGTTATTCCAAGCATTTATTCGCTTAGAATTCGGGATACTTGGAATGTTTTTTGCAGTGGGTTGAGCGGATGATGCAGATGGTACTTAACAAGTTGCAATCGGTATTGCAATTGCAGCCTCTATTTGGCAGTACCAAAGCATAGTTTGTGGACCATAGATCTACACAAGCATAATGGAATACGAATTTTGAGTGCCGCAGCGCACTTCATCAGCTTTCAGGGTTTCGGTGAAACATAAGCATGACGCCAGTCTTGGTGAACCTAGCATCGTCAACGCAGAGGTTCTATTTGTGGTAGCACCGTTGAGTAAGCCGCCAACCACCTCTTCTCTGCACACAGCGTCGGTAATTATTTCATCAGCATTTAGATGTCTTGGGTTTTGTTGAAACCTAAACAGTTACTTTCTAAATTCATATAATCATCTTCATCGGAAACCACCTGCATATACCCAGTCGCTTAAGATTTATTATGCTACCCAATTCCTTCAGCACCGTTTTCGTCATCGATGCCATCATTACCACTATCACCTATGTATGCCTTCGCTATTACAAAGTAATTCACCAACGTCATAGGTTTTCTTTCAGCATGAATAAAAGCCATGTTCTATCTAAAAAACTTACGAAAACAATAAATAAAAACTCTTTTAAGAATATGTATACATATTACGCATTGGCGTAGCTAGAAATTTCAACAAAAAAAATTCTTGAGGGCTAAAGCCAACATTAGTTTCTTAGCCTAATTACACATATATTTGCAATTTCGTGGGGGTCTAGAATGATCCTAGATGGCGTTTAGTTCCCCAAGAAGGTCATATATACGCTCATGGTATTACGTATCTTTTAACAAGTGCAGTTTCCTCAGTGGATTAAATAATACTTACGAGAATACACCAGCAAATAGTACACATATAATTCGTATCGGAAATCATTCTTTTGCTGTAAATGCCTATTGTATCTTTAAATATACAACCATTAGGCAACGCTTTGTAGCAGGTCCGCGGAACGAATTTGTTTGTAGATTATTGCTAATAGCGTCTGGACATATATTTCAACCACCTTATATTTTTTCTGGACCTCAATTTCTGATAAGATTTGAGATTTTACGTTGTAAATAACCCATTCTATTTAATTTTTCAAACATATAATATCTGAAGCTGATGCCTAATTAAAAATAGAGATCTATATTTTTTTTTATCAAAATAAATTTTAGATGAATTTCTTGTGAGTCTTAAACATGTTTGTGTTGTTTGTAATGTAATTTTACTAAAAATAAAACCGTGGGAGTTTTTTTGATGATTGTATCTTTAAAGATATAGCGAGGAATTAAGGGTTAATGTAGAAAAATTTAATTGAAGGTATCAATGTTAGTCGAACTCTATAGTTTTTAAGTCGTTCAATTTAATTTTTGCAATAATCAATAATTTTCGATACTACGTACTTTACTTGATTTCACCACCTTCACATTGTGAAAGGTATAACAAGAACAAAAAGGTATAACAAGAGCTCTTGAGACTTTGAACTATTCTTCCGAAAAACTTTATAAATGACTTTAGCGGTTATGGCTTGTGACCTCTCAGCATTCGGAAACAAAATTGGGTTATAAGTTCTGCTTGTATTGATGGACTGGTAGCAAGTTTTGGATGCATTTCAATAAAGCGCAGAATATATTATATGGTAGCAGCCATGGAACATGCTAAGAAACCAGTACTGATCCTAGCCGTTACTACACAGAAAAAATTATCACCAAAAAATTTTGAAACAAAAAATTTGTCTAAAAATAAATTTAATTTTTAGTAAATGTTCTGTCCATAATCTATGAATTGTTTATTTGACTTTTATTTAGAACGCAAACAACAATAAAAACTGTGTCTTAAAATATCACCCCGATGACGACATACACACAAAAAACAACAACAACAATCATAGCAAGAGGAATGCAATTTTACCAAGTTTGTTTACAAAAGATTTTTGAGTGAATCGATTAGTTAATGTCATTGCGTTAATTCTCATTAATTTTTTTTTAATATTTAGATAAACAATCAGACTTGAACACATTTAACAAAGTAAAATCTAATAAATGTTTAATTGATGATGATGATGACAGAGACAGAGACAAAAATTTTGTTTGTATTTTTGTTTGGTTAAGTAAATTATTTTGCTTAATAATTGTTAGCATTTTTAGACTAATTGTTTATTAAATTTAGACAGAAATATGGTTTGATATTTTTCAGAAAATCCAGTAAATATTTTTGTTTGATTTAGTAAATTGTTTTGTCTAAAATTTTTAAATATTTTTAAACAAATTGTTTTATAGATTTAAACAATTTGTTCACTAAAAAAAACGTTTTTTTTTCAATAAAATTGTTGAGGTATTTTTACAAATTCGTTTGTAGGTCCGTTCATAGACAAAATATTTACTATTTCATTGAATTCCTTTACAGAAAATGAAATTTAGTTTTTTCTGGGTAGTTTTTTCTGTGTTAAAAGCGATGCGTTGACTTTCACCTTAGAAATTTTCCAACCGTTATCATAAAAATCAGCCAAATTAATAACGAAAGTAAGGAGACTTTACTTCAGTCAGTCGAAGTATTTTATTTACATACAAAAACACTGATAAGACAATATGAGACAAATTTAGAAAATAGACTGTAAAATATGTTACTAATAGCCAAACAGAAGCCTTCTAAATTCCTGTTCAGAGCCACCGTCTAAAAGCAGTCTTCGGCGCAGTGATCAGAGAGGAATCAGTGCAGGAAGCTATTTAACAAATAGAAAGGACAAAACACGCTAGCTACAAATATCAATAAGCTTCATACAGATTTAAGAGAGAAAGTAAAAAATCCAAAACAAAATTATGGGTTATACAATCTCCCTACACTGAAAATTTTATTTTAGATAATTTCAATGAATAACATTCACGGGTGCTTAAGCACTTGGTGATGAAAACACAAAGTACTATTGGCTCTCCACAAAGGATACATGTAGTATATTGATAATACAATATCCTGAGGAATGCTGTTGGCAAGGACTTGTTATATCACGAAGGGGTGGCTAAGCAGATTCTGAGGAGAGGAATTGCATTATATTATATTAGAGGAAAGAGGCAATAAAGAAGTGTGTTCTTTTTTCATAGCTGCAGCATGAGTGGAAAGAAATGTAAAAGTAATATCTATTCATTTATATAATGTAATAAAATCCGTCATTACTAAGCTAAAAGACATTATGTATTCTTAGCAGGGATCTAGGTACATTGAAAGATGAATTAGACTATTGTAGGAATTCTTTGGACGACAAAGAAGTGTAATCTCTTAAGCACTAACTATGCACTTGCCCAGAGCAAGATTGTTCCTCCTACGTGGCCGACATAGGCATGACTGAAAAATGCAACTACAACTCCAGAAGCAAAAGTAAATCCGCTATTATATATAGTTAAGTTTTTCGTAAAAAGTTTCATTTTGAAATTTTCCTTGAATAAATAGTAAATTTGTGTGATTGATATAAAATAAATATTTTTATTCCATATTTCAGTAATAATCTAGTATGTGATGGAAATCGATCGATTTCAAATCGTGGGATTTCACCAAACAGGTGTTTTGTAAATCGCACGATACAGTGAAATCGAATCTAAGTTCGAATAAAGTATTCTAAGCCTCGAAAACGATAAAAAAAATTATCAATAAATTACAGAGACCTAACCGTTATAAGAAATATGCAAAAACGTTGAGACATAACTGTTAATATATGAGAAATAATTTTTTCACCTTGAAATAACTGTTATGTTTAACAAATATGTATTTGCGTCTGTTTATAATTGTTATAATTAACAAAAATTTTTTCCTGCTGCTCATAACTTTTATTTAAAATTTTTATTTTTGTACGTTGCTTGATAACAGTTATTATTGAAAAATAACTTTTTCCGTTGCTCATAACTGTTATTTTCAACGTTTATTTATTTACGTTGCCTAATAATAGTTATTATTTGAAATGGCAATTCCTTACAATTTTAGCGAATTTTAATCAATTTAAAAATTTTTTGCGAATTTCGCAGTTTTCGCGATAGAAGTGATTTTGACCAGTTGCTGATTATTTTACAGTTTAACAATTTTTAAGCAATGCCAAAATTTTGTTATTTTTCCGATTTTAGCAAGCATTTGCGCATTTTCGTCATTTTCGCAATTTGCTCAGAATTTTTCTCATTCCTTACATTTTTAGCGGTTTTTAATAAAAGTTTTGAGAATGTTTTAAATTAAGTCGCTGGCTTTTAAGAGTTTTATAGATTTTTAATCAATATTAAACTATGCTCTCTTTCCACTTTTATCGAGTTTAAGAAAATTTTGGTAATCCCGATTTCTTCCTGTTTTTTTTTATTTTTAGTGGTTTTTAATCAAATTTTGGGATTGTTTCCAATTTTGCAAATTTTAGCGATATACACAACGAATTTCTTAGCTTTTATCATTTTCTCGACGTTGATTAAGTTTATGTGTTAATGTGCAGAGACGCAGGACGTTGCTTAAGTGCTTTGCAACTGATGCTTTGCCGCTCGCCATTGTTATTAAACAATGTAAAAAATAAATGTTGAAAATAAAATTCATGAGCAACGTAAATTTTTTTTCCAATAATAACTATTATTATGCAACGTAAATAACTAAATGTTGAAAATAAAAGTTATGAGCAACGGAAAAATTATTTTTCAAAAATAACTGTTATGGAGCAACGTAAAAAATATAAATTGAAAATGAAAATTATAAGCAACGTATAAATATAAATTTTACAAATAAATATTATCAACAATGAAATGAAAATATTTGTTGATTTATTGTTACTTTTTTAATTAAAAAATAATTTTACCAGTTATTTTGGGTCTCTGATAAACTATCCTTCAATAGAATTTGTTTTTCAAACCGCGCGATTTGAAATCTATCGATTGCCACCACATACCAGAATAACAAGATATCAAAATTCATTTATTGAACAAAAACATAACTTAAAATAAAAATAGATAAACTTTTTGGTTTTCAAATAGAGATTTAATTTTGAGGGTTAAGCAATTTCTATATGCATTTTATATTGCTTTACCAAATCTGCAGTAGACCTTACATACTTTTGAAAAGTTTCAAACCTCTTATCTTTTGAACAGACTTTCAAAACCATTTGAGAGATTACAAATAATCTTTTGAAAATCCAAAGAGAATAAAATAAGCGTAGTGAGCTTAGAAACGTATACAAAACCTAACAAACAATTTATATTCGATATGAATCTATATAAACATAGCTTAACCCTCAACAAATAAATCTTTATTTTAAATAAAACTGGGAGAATATCTCAAATAATACATTTAATAAATGCTTTTTAATTTCCTTTTTCATAGTTAACTATTTTTTCTTATGGAATGTGATAACAAAGTTAATTTAATGACGTATGCAAGTGTATGATAGTTATGATATTCAAACCGAATGGGCAGTTCTTGTCTTAATTAATGAATCAAGTACTTTTTCAAAAATATTACTTCGTTCTTTCACATGTACCAAAAGTTACGAAAATTTGGTCAAATATAACAAAATTATACATGCTACGTTGGGCCTTCAAAAGTTACGTAATATGTAACAAATGTAACCAAACGGCATCACTGGTTGAAATGCAAAACAAATAAAGAAATCAAAAATAAGTTAGAGTTAGTCTATTGCGTATATAAGTAAGTGAATTTATTTATATATGCGTCTATATATCAATATATGAATGAAAAGGAATAATATAAATTGTAGCACAATCTGGAGTCATTTTGGAATTAGTTTGCAAATTGATTAGTAAAATTTAAGACTTGCTGTATGAAATGCATCATTCTAAAGGAAGGATAATTTGAAAAATAAAGAATATCTCCAACAACATTTTTTCTTTATTTTCAAATGACTAACCTCGTATATTTTTTTTCAATTTCAGACATATTATTATTATTTTCAAATGTTTGCCCCTTTAGGCTTATTGGTAATGCGGTAGTTTACCAGTCTAGGTTATGCGGATTTCATTCCGCTTCGTATTCGGATTTTTTGCGCAGCGTTGATTCTTCTCATGCTGAAACCATTTATACCGCCTTTGCAGTGGTCGTTTTAGTTCGTTATTCTTAAAACTAATTTTTTCCAATTGGAATTTTAGCAAATTGTACTTTAGTTGTTGTAGTTTTTGGATATAACACAAAAATAAAGAAATACTCTTAAAAACAATAGCTTGTCGCTAATTAGTATTCAACGGATGAGGGCTGGCTGAATGGCTGGTTGTTTTGTTGGAGGTTTAGCTGTGTGATTCCTTTGTTGGCTTGCCTTCTACACATTAAAACTCTGGTCTTGGGTTGCTGTTTAGCGTGGCTTACAGTCCCCAGGAATGTTGACTATCAATTTAAGCGTTTGTGTACATATTTTTTCCAGTATTTGCTCACTGAAACATTTTGGATTTAGTAGTGAGTGACCTACTTTAAAAAATAAAAATAAAATATATGTATATAAATTTTTTTTTACTGAATAATTTCGTTATTGTTGTTGGCAGGCTTTTGTTTTATTGGCGAACTTTTTTCTTTTTTAAGTCATATTTGTTGTTCATTTTACTGTGGTGATGATCCGTTCCGTAGTTTTTTTTATTATTACATGTTTTGATTACCTTTAAGGCTCTCGAAGATGACAAATTAAAATGTGTTTAAGAAATTGAATTTCCTTTACTAAATAAAAAATAATTTTAAAAACAGTAGCTTGTACACATGAAAAGAACCCTTTTTTACTCATAAACAAGTTGTCAATGTTTTTCAATTTTGTGAATTATTGAAAAAATCAATAAATTAATTGATTTATTGCTTTATTGTTCTTAACCAATAACATTTTATAACTTTTTTTAGTGTGCTGTCTTTTTAATACACAATTTTAACTCGTTGTTATACAATATCTGATCCTTAAATCAGCTTTATTGTGTCAATAAAATGCCCTTAAAATCGATTCTGAGATTGAATTAATAAAATTTAGATTTATGCACTTCCTTAAATGCTATTAAAAAATTTCTAAATCGCAATTTTGGTAAGGCAGTTTCGTGTTCTATATAAATGTATTGAGTTGTAATCGATTTTCTCAAGGAGATTTAGTTTCCATACCCTGCACCAAAAATGAATAGGGTATTATATAGGTTTGTCATTCATTTGTAATTTCTGTAATATTCGGGTATGTGATAAAAATCGATTTCACGTCGAATCGATTCGATAGATGTAAATTGTGTATTTATCACTTTCTTAAGAATATGTGCATCAAATACTGAACGCTGCTTTTTTATTTGCATGAAAATTAACCCCTCTCTTATTGAATTATTAAGGAGAATTTTTATTAATTTCGTGAAACGGGTATTGGATTTGGAAAGACGGCATCCAAAATCTATATAATCCACTCCTAAATACTTTTTTTCAAAAATGATCGGTTCGCCAAATCAATAATAAGCTGACAATACCCAGCAAAAATTATTGCTAGCAGGAAGAATTTTTGCAAGGGAGACCACAAAATGGAATCACTTGCAATTGTACTTTTATAATGCATGATTTTTTTTCGGGATGAGGTGCTTACAAGCAATAGTTTCTGCTTCCATAAAATGCTTATATAAGTGCTAAAAATCATAAAAATTTTCAGCACTAAAACTGATAATATGCATATGGAAAAAATGGTTCGATGTGGGTTGGCGGGGCTGATGGATTTTTTAACGTCATGTTAAAGGCTTATTACTTCTTTTCTTTAGTTATCAATTTTGTATTTTTAATCACCGTTTGTTATTTTAGTTTCAACCAGTATCGAACTAAGCATCTTCAGATTTGAAAGCCAACGCACCAACCACTCAACCAAAAACACTGTTGCAAATCGGCAGCATGAAGTTAACATGAAAGTACTCTTATAAATATATTATTTTAAAATTATTTACTTTATTTTTAAAATGTAATGTTCGTGTATACATATGTGTATGTGTCCGTACTATTCGTGTATACAATTGCGGAACATATTTTAAGGATCTCGCTTCCGTTAGTGCTTCCAAAAAGTACTATCGTCAGTGAGAGAAGTTATATATTACATACTTATGTTGCTTTGCATATATTTTTTACATTTTAAAATTATCGTCAAAAGCTAATAAGTATTCGTGCATATTAGTTCGAGGTCCTTCGCAAACATTAGTGCATTTGTGGTAGCATTTTTGGAAGCACTTGTTCTTAAATAAGCAATGCATTGCTTCTAACAGCTTTTAGTGCTTCTAAATTTCGAATATTTTTTGCTGGGTAGGTGCGATCCCATACTCAACATTGGGATCCTGCGGGATCCCAATTTTCACGAAAACTGTTCCCGTACTGCAAGATTGTGTAAATGAGAGTGAGTTTACACGGAACAGCTTGTACTTTTTCTTCGCGCAGATTGTGTAAAGTACAAACAGTCAGCTGTTTGAAAAATAAATAACAACATATGAAATATATGATTTTAGTCAACAAAAAAATTGACGAAATATTTGCTAACTGTGCAAAATTCAACGCAAAGTACGTTTGTTTATATGCAACAAAGTATATAAAAACTAAAAATGTTGGATTTTTAAGTTGTGGGATAGAAGTTTTGTTTTTGCTGTTTCCGTACTTCAGCGATGCCACTTTTGGGATTTTTTTTACGATATGACAAAAAACGATATGACATACTGTGTTGGCACATCGTAAGTTTTTTACTACATGACAACAATGCGATATGACAACACCGTATATGACTATCTTATTGTTGTCATATAGTAAAAAACCTACGATATGACAACACAGTATTTCGTAAAAAAATCCCAAAAAAGGCATCGCTGCCGTACTTTTGTCTTTAGTGAGAGTAATTCCTGCTTACTCTCATTTTACCGAACCTTACCCAGAAAGTACGGGATCGAAGATACTATGACTTAAGAATTTTTAGTTATTGCCACAGATATAATATATACATCTCTACTGATGATATGACTTTAGCGCAGGCATGTAGATTAACTTAAGCCAACACAAATAGTTATATGTAAAACATAAGTTCTTGAGAATACAGTCATAGTAATATACATAAACGCAAAGAAAAAACATAGCTGAAACAACCATAATCTAAGAGCAACATACTATGATTAAATATATGGTTGTAGTCAAATCAGATATATGGTTCAAAATAACCAATAAATAATATGTATATCTGTTTCAAAATAACCATACATATGACTCTAAATAACCATATATATGCCTATAACGTCCCTTTTCACCATAATACCGAAATCTTCACTCACCTTCATACATGAAATGTTCGCGTGCGTTTCAAAAATTTTCTGTTTCTCTTCAAACAGAGTGAGAGCACTAAAAAACATTTTGCTCTTTTCATTTTCATGTGTGCGCTAATTTGTTTTATTTTCTGCTACACCAACATGAAAATGAAGGTAAAACTTCTTTTCCATACAAGAGCGCCAGTGTGGCCATTTTTGCAGCTAAATTTAGCATTTTTTATTTTGATTTAGCTGCAATGTTCTATTTAATTATTTATTTGGCATTTTCTAGCATTTTTTTCCCAATAAATATCAAATTATATGAACATGTCATAAAACAAATATTCAATTTAAATGGCAAAAACAAAGTTTATATGATTGTATAAAGTAGAACTCAACTATTGAGTCCGGTAGCCCATTTCTCAAAACTACAATACAAATCTACAAGTAAAATACACGCAAAACAACAATAAATTTTATAAAACTGTTGTTGTTTTAGTAGTTTACTTGTAGATTTGTAGCTTGCAGTTTTTAAAAATAAGCCCCTGGGACCTATTTCTCGCAAATACAAGTTAAGTCTACAAGTAAGATACCTACAAAACAACAATAGTTTTCCAAAATTTATTGTTGTTTTGTGGGTACTTTACCTCAAAAAACGGAGGAGGTTATCAATTCATTTGTATTATTTTATACGTTTCTTCACTTATAAATGCAAATGAGAATGATGCGCTCTATTAATATAATGAATAAATTTTTACAAAAATGTTGAGATATAGAAATTTGGATGGTTACAAAATAGTATTATTTGCATTCGTGCTCAATATTTCAATTATTCGGATTCGTGCTCAATAAGATACTAAGAATAGATTATATACTCCGAGTTTCACTAAACTCAAAAATGCAAAAAAAATTGAGTTTTTGTGTTGAAAATTAGCCAATAGCATTCTATTACAAATCTGCAGGCCTGCTCTGTATTCCATTCGTAATGAAAATATTCGGAATTATATATATGTTGAATAGTTGACTTTTTTTTATTTATAGTCTATGGCTAGTATGAATAAAAAAAGTTTTTGCTTTTTACTTAAAAATTTCTTTTTAAACCCCAAAAAAATCTTAAATTTATATTAAATAATTTCCGGAGTTTTTTGTTTTAAATAAATTTTTAAGTAAAAAGTAAATTATTTTTTTTATTCATACAACCCTATGTGTGAATTGTTTGGCTATAGTTTATAATTTTAATAAAATTATTAATAAAAATTAAACGATTTGTTATTTCATTTTAAATTTGTTATATTTTTTATTTTATACCAATATTTCGAATAGCTTGGCTATTCATCTCCATGGGAAAAAAGCACTGTTAAAAATATATAAGAAACAATTATTAAAATCTTTTTGCACAATCTTTTTGTATAACTATGTAATACATTACATTTAAATTTAACACAAATAATAATTAGTATTTAATAAATAATATATGAACTTTCTAAATATTTAACCGTCATTAGCAGCAAAAACATATTTACTGACATTAGCTTCTATGTTTATTAACTATAGTCCCATAGATTTGAGCACATTTTTCGGTATCTTGTTTATAATTTAGTCTATTTTCTGAGGGAACGTCAATTATGTGCAACATTTCTAAAGTAAATCTCCTGGAATAATTTTTCTTTTCTTGTAATATTTTTACATCATCGAAGTTGTGATTTGTCTTTGCGCAATGGGCCGCGAGTGCAGTTTTTTGCTCTAAAGGTTTGTTAGCTCTCAAATCCGACTTAGTCTAGTTTTTAGGTTTGTTTTAGTTGTTCTAACGTATCACTTGTTGCATGTGCCCGAACCGTTGCCGCTGCATTTGATGCTATATATATATGACATTGAATTTTTTTTTTCTTAAGTTTCGATTTTGTGTTACTGTATAAGTTTTGCAAGGCGTTGTTTATTTTAAAGGCTAATTGAAACGTATCGGTGTCATAAAGGTGAGAGTTTTTTAAACTTTCAGAAAATCCAGGTTATAGGTTAACCGTTTATATTATTGTAACCTTTTTTTCTCTTTGTTCTCCTTTATCGCTCATTTTTAATAAATGTTTTATTGTCGTTTTATGAAAATCATTCAATATTAAAATTTCTTCTATTTTACGTTTATTTTGTTCCCGAAAAATATCATCGCTAACGTTGATCTCCCGTCTGATTAAGTTGTTGGCTGTGTTTATTATAATTCTTCTAGGGTGTTTAGAAAAAAAAGTTTATCAAGCGACCAGATACAGTAGATTTTTGATACCAGTTAACTTTCATCTGGTTATGATGTCTAATGACCATTGCATCCAAATATGGTAATCTGTTATGCTTCTCTGTTTCTACTGTGAACTGTATTTGTGAATAAAATGAGTTTAAAATATTTAGAACCTCCTGTAGTGTATCTTTGTGTATAATAGCAAAAATGTCGTCAACATATTTTGTTAAAATCCTCGGTTTCAATATTAGGTTATATAGTGAATGGTCCAATAACTCCTCCATTACAATGTCGGAAACAACTGGTGACATGGGTGAGCCCATTGGCATTCCCTTGCATTGCTCAAAGATCTTGATCTTCTCTTCGTATTTAAAATAGTGGCTGTCTTTGATGCAAAATGTTAACAAGTCCATAAAAAGATATTTTGGTATTTTTGTGTATTCCTCTAATTTTTCCCATTTTTTCTCTATTATCTGCAATGCTAAATTAATCGGTATGCTTGGAAATAGCGATACGACATCAAACTATACCATAATTTCATTGTCATCTATTGATGTATTATTAATTCTTGATTTAAAATCTACTTTGTACGTTGAGTTTTTTGTTAACTTTTTCAAAATGTCTACTAAGTATTTGCATAGTTCGTAGGATGGTGCATTCTGAGATGAACAAATAGGTATCAAAGGTGTGCCTATTTTGTGTACTTTAGACAACCCATATCTTTTCGGTGCAGTAGATGTTATTGGCTGTTTTTTTATATATTTTGAACAGTGCTGTTTTCCCCTGAAGATGGATAGCGAAGCTATTCGAAATATTGCGATAAAATAAAAGTTAAAAATTTAACAAATTTGAAATGAAACAACAAATCGTTTAATTTTTATTAATAATTTTATTAAAATTATGACAATTAAAACTTAGTATATTTGGAATTGTCATACCAGGCTGTATGAAATAACGCCCAACGAAATAACTCCCAATCAAATGGGGCCTAAAAAATTAATGAAATAAATTTTAATGAAACAAATTTTAATGAAATAAATCCAAAAAAATTTAATTACTTCCAAACGTCAAATGAAATATATTCTAAATACATACCTCCGGACAAATTCCCTAATAGTACGAACGAAAGCCAGAGAACAAAATCCTTAAGCCCAGCCAAATGTCAGCAATTCAGACAGCCCTTAGTAAGCGAAGCCGGACTTGGAAATATCTCAGAGGAGAAAATGTTTCTTCCCTGAATATAAATGTATTGCTGGTCATCGGCTGGGCGCAAGGATTTACTGTTTTGAGGTATTTAGAAAACCTCACTAAGCGATTTTCTGAATTGGTGTCATTCGGCCAGTCTTAAGGACTTTCTCCTCTGAGGTATTTCCAAAACCTGATTTAATTACTGAGGGTTTTCTGCATTACCGGCCTTCGGCCGGACTTAATGCTTTCCTCCTCTAAGGTATTTCCAAAGGCGACTTCGCTTAGTGAAGATTTCCTGGATATCCGGCGTTCGGCCGGGCTTAAGCATTTTCTCCTCTGCGGTATTTCAAAAGGCGGCATCGCTTACTGATGATTTTCTGCATTGCCGGCCTTCGGACGGTTTTAAAGGCTATTTCTCTTCTGAGGTATTTCTACAACTTGCTTCACTTGCTGAGGGTTTTCCGCATTACCGACCTTCGGACGGGCTTAAAGATTTTCTCCTCTGAGTGTACGAGGACACATAGGTTATATATTTTTGCAAAAATAGATCATTAGAAATTAAAAAAAGATACAGTAATTTAAAAATAATAAAAAGGAAATATTTATATAAACACAAAATAGTAAAAATAAATAAAAGTTGTTTGCTTTAAGCAAAACAAGCATCTTAAAATTGTTATGACGCAATTTATTTTTGCGAGGAGCGTCCACAATTCCGCTTCAAGAAAATAAACGTTCTAGCAGAAGAAGGTGAAGGTGTATTGTACTTCAAAAACATTTCCTTAGCTACTGGATATTTGTTAATAAAGGTTGGTTACATTTTAAGGGCCGATGCTAATTTTAATAAAACACAACTTATTTAGGAAATTATTGTCATTTCTTTTTATTATGATAATATGGTATGGTTCAATTATGTATGGAATAAAATATCGGCCAAATGGCCGCCGCGACTTCGGCGGCACACCTCCATCCGATGGTCCATATTTTCGATGACGCTGAGGCATAATTGAGGGTCTATGCCATTAATATACCGAATTATCTCATCCTTTAGCTCTTGAATTGTTGCTAGCTTATCGACGTACACCTTTTCTTTCAAATAACCCCAAAGAAAGAAGTCCAATGGTGTCAAATCACATGGTCTTGGCGGCCAATTGACATCGCCACCATGTGAGATAACAAGGCCATTGAATTTGTCAACCAAAAGAGCCATTATTTCGTTAGCTGTGTGACAAGTGGCATCGCCCTGTTGAAACCACATATCGTCCTCATCCATATCTTCAAATTCGAGCCATAAAAAGTTCGCTGTCATCTCACGATAGCGAACACCATACACAGTAACTGCCTGACCGGCCTCATTTTGGCTCTTCAGCAACACTATCGCGAACAGCAGCAATATTTTCTGCAGTACGAGCTGTACGAGCGTGCACTACTGCTTTCACATCTCCTACAGACCCGGTTTGCTCACATTTTTGCACGATTTTTCCGATTGTACGCACATTTGGACGATTTAATTGACAAAAAAAAATCACGAAGTGTACGATATGCATTTTGATTTGAACGCCCATTTTCATAATAAGCCTGAATAGCTTTAACGCGTTGCACGATTGTGTATCTTTCAATGGTTCAAATTGATTTAGTCTGAAATTTAGAAATGTCAAATGAAATGCAGAAAAAACTTGACGTTTAGGTGTGGTTCACATTTAACATCGGCGCGCAAAATTTAACCACCCTTTAGAGCACAAATCAGTCTCAGTATCCATTAGACAAGTCTCCAATTCTTTTCGTATGCCATCCAGTGCCGAAGGTCCTAATATCATATATATTAAAAAAACAAAATATTTCAACAACCTGTTTATTTACTTACTATCAATTTCACCGAAATCTAGGAAACCAATTTCTGCAGTGCCGTTTGGCGTGATTGTGTTTTCAGCGGATGGGGAGCATATTGAAGCGCGATCAACAAACATTTGTGTTCTATTAACAAATATCCAATAGTTAAGCAAATATTCTTGAAGTACAATACACCTTTACCTTCTTTTGGTCCAGTAGAGCGATTATTTTCTTTTAACAGAATGGTAGTCGCTCCTCGCAGAAATAACTTAAGCGATAACAATTTTGAGATGCTTGTTTTGCTTAAAGCAAAAAATTTTTGAATTTTTTACTATATTGTAGATATTTCTCTTTTTATTATTTTTAAATTGCCGAATCCTTTTGTCAATTTCTAATGAAGTATTAGTATTGAGTTTTAATTTAGTGCACAACAACAAACTTAAGTCAATATGAACTTAAAATTTAGTGCAAAATTTGTACCCGGCAATACGTATGCCTTCAATAACTGAATAAAAACTTATTTATCGTTGTAAATAGTATAAAGGCGTCTGGTTTACGCAAAAAACTTGAAATGAAAAAATAAATTTAAATAAAAAAATCGTTTAAAAAAATTTGAAAAATCTGACAACTGACGACATACCAGCGTTGCAAGAAAACATCTCAAATAGTATAGGATTTTTTTTATTATAGGACCTCGTGGTCCTATTTTTACAAAAATATATAGAATATGTGTCCTCGTACACTCAGATCTATCTACGTTAAAATTTTAATTATAATTGGTTTTTTTAGTTCCAGGAATGATGAAATTCCCCTTTACCACACTCGTGGTTCAATTTTTGCAAAATATATATAACCTATATGGCCTCGTACACTCAGCTCTATGTTTCAAATTTCATTAAAATTGGTTCGTTAGTTTCAGGGAGGATAAAACTCCCCTTTACCCCCACCTGGTGGTCCTATTTTTGCAAAAATATATAACCTATGTGTCCTCCCTCGTATACTCAGATCTATCTATGTTTTAAATTTAATTAAAATTGGTTCGTTAGTTTCAGGGAGGATGAAATTCAACTTTACCCATCTCGTAGTCCTATTTGTGAAAAAATTTATAGGCTATGTGTCCTTCCAGACTCAGATCTATTAGTCTACCGAATTTCATCCGAATCCATTATGCGGGTTTCGCGTGATAGTTGATCAAATATACAAAATTTCAGATTTATGACATTAATTGAGTGCAAGATTTGCACGTTGCAAGCAAATTAGTGAAGACTAAAAAGTTGCAATAAGCTGAAGATTGCTATTTTTTAAATCAAATAATTTTATTTGATTGCAAAATTATTTAACGACACTACTACTAACGTTTATTGAGACTGGTCATTTTCAGTTCTCCACTAAAAACCAACAAAATGATTGCAATAACTTTGCATTATCACCACTAACTATTAGTGGAAACTGAAAAATTAATGCACTATTGTATTTATAAAGAAATTAAGTGTTTGTCTAGTCAAAAGGAACAAATAAAACGAAAAAAAAAGAGCAAAAAGACTGAACAAGTCCAACTCGTTCAATCCACTGAATTATTCAATTGAACAAGTTCGTTCATGAACAGCACAACTCTAATGTATTGTATATTGCATTGTGTTTCTATTGTTCATTTGATTATGATAAAAATGTAGCATCGTTGCCGATTTGAATATTTTTCGCCGAAATTAATGTGCTGTTTGTACAATTCAAACAAGCGACTTGAGTAAACAATTTTGTATGGAAACCGCTCAAAAAACTGAGTGCTTTTCATATAAATTTTGGACAAGCAATGCTTGCTTGCATTGTGGAAACAACACATAAGTCTTTATATAAATTTACGGCAAATAAATATTATATTTTTACAAAGTATCAGTGTTGCCGATTTTCAAATCCTTAGCTGTAATTTAGTGTTGATATATTTATATACATATGAGTAATTCCATATAGCCGGGTGTGACCACTTTACACATATTTTTTTATTATAAATAAATAATATAAAAATTGTTACTTAAAAAAAGGTTGCGACTCGCATTGCCATTAAGCTTAAAATCGTTGAATAACGGGCAGGCACTGAAAGAACACGATGCCTGCTCAGAATGGTCGTCAGAAAGCTGCGACGGGTGTGACCTTACAAATCTTAGATTTAAAGAATTATGACTTTCACCATAAATTCTGAAAAATTTTTACTATAACGTACAATTTAATTTTGGTATAGCTGTCTTTTCAATGTGTTTTTAGCTGTATTACGTATTTACTGTCTGACAAAAAATCAGTTTTCTTAACAAAAAACTCTTTTGAATATGTGACGGGTGTGACCGACGGGTGTGACCTAATACGAAAATTTAAAAAATTCGAAGAAATACAACTTTTTATTGATTTCAGTGATATAAATAATATAAAAATCAATCATAAGAAAATAATAACATATTAAATTATTTTCCATTCCTTCTATTATAAACAGCAGAATACTCTAGCTGAGTATTTTTTTAAATTCAATAAAAAGCGAAAATAGTATATTCTTTTCAGAGATAAGGGTTTTTATTAATAATGAGAAAGGGAAGAAAAGAAAATCTAAAATAAATATTAAACATACAAAGAGGGAGAGCAAAATGTTTCGTGGATGATCATTTAAAAGTGCCTCAAATTGCTTTAAAAATATTAAATAATGTATTTTTTTTATTTATTTTTTCTAATTGTCATGCTCTAAAAACATCAATTGAGAGATTTTTATTAGAAATAAAATTTTTTTTCCTTGCATAGGGCCGGTTTACGTGGAATCACTTATATGCATATACATAGAATTTTACTTTTAATATATGTCAAGCTTTTATTGAGTAGCAGCGTTGCTGATACTTTGTAAAAATTTACAATGTATTTGTTGTAAATTTATGCAGCATAGTACAGAATTTGTTTACAGATTTTACTTACTGCGGTAACCAGAGTATAAATAATTGGACTTATATTTTATACAAATATCAACTATACGGCATGTTTTCTCCATACGCAAGGCTGGAATCATTAAGTAAAAAGCCAGTTTCAAGGCCTTGTATGCTGTGAATTATTCAGTAAACCTTTTTACACCGAACTTCAAGTATGGTAAATAGTCCCATTTTAGGATATTTTAAACCTTTTCTTGGAATTTGGGACTCCCAATATGCTTTTCTTGCTTTGTATTCAGTACATAAAATCCGATATACTTATGTAGTGCAAAATTTTAATCGAATATATTGTTAATAAAAAAGTTTATAACACTTAAGAAAAATTTTGTTTGCACTATAACTCCAGGTATAACTAAATTCTGCCTTTTTTTTCCAAAAAGTCATTTACAAAATTTTAAATGCTTAAAAACTGATCACATTGCTAAAAAGTAGATATCATTTTTATACATTTAAAATTAAGACGAAGTCATACTAAAAATACTAAAAATGTTATTTTCTTCTGGTAGAAAAAGATTAATATGGGATTTAGACGAAGACTTTTTATCTTGATTTGTTTTAGAGCTGATGGTTGAACGTGGTAAAAATACGGTTAGCCGAGTGAGAACTCCAAAAGATATTGCGTCAGAAAGTAAATTTCTTTTGAATTTGGTATTCCACTAAACGCCCTTATACATCGTTTGACCATAAATTAAAAAATTAAGCTAAAAATTCATCGTCTAAATCCCGTATAAGTATGGATATGTATCGATGGCTTAATATAAAAAGGTGTATCTCAATTTTTTTGCAAATCCCGCTTTTAACGTTTTCGTAGCCAACGTATAATTAATTACACCCTCCTTAAAGAATTAAGAAAGGTACAGTTGAAAATAACGGATTTATGGCCACTTAAACAATTATATTTGTATGTAAATACTTTAGTTTTTATTCAGTTTTTTCCTTCTAGTGTGAAATATCGAAAATTCTAGCTACGCCTTTCTTATATTAAGGGCCAGGTCACACGGGCGTTTTTAGAACGCGTGATTCTATTTTTTTGTATTAAATTTTAAAGATACAAATTTTAAATTTGTAAATTTATTAATATAAAAAAGCAGAAACGCGCGTTTAAAAAAATCGTCGGGTCTGGCCCTAGCCCATTGGTATGAAAGAAAACTTTTAGGTAGAACTGCATATATTAATAGAGTTGTTACAGTGGGTCTATACCTGATAAATTTTTATAATGATAAACGTCAAATCGTTATCAAGATACAAATTTATCAGGCTTAGACTGCATTTATAAGTGTTGTTGCAGTGTCTTAATAATTTTGTCAGAGCTCTAGTTCAGAAAAATTTTTTTTGATAAAAAACGTAAACAAACTGTTTGACGTTTTAATTTATTTCCAAAAACTAAAATGTTAACATAATTTTTAGACAGAAAATATGCAAATAAAGAAATATATGAATGTTTTAATTAAATAAAAGCAAATTCATAACCATTAGGTGAAATATTGCATGAATTGTGACAAACTACCTTCACGACAACAAACAAATTGTGATTTATCATAACCAAATTACCACAATATCTTCGCATGTATGCTTGCATTAACAGACAGCATGTTATGGTTATACGCAATTTACATTATGATTTTTCTAAAAACTACAGGGTAAAAAGGAACGAATTGAAATTGGAGGCGTTTTTTGACATTTCTCTTTGCTATTTTCGTTCTCTCAGCATTAATTATGTATATAAACGTCAAAAAACGCATGAAGAAAAAGTTATAATATACATGTCCGTGATTTTTCGTGGGGGTTTTAGAAGAAAATTGTCAAAAAAGGCAGTATAAAATGGCATAGTGTGAAAGGGCACTTAATAAATCCTCTGCCGGTCCAAAATCAGGGAAACAACTGCAGCCTATATAAATTGTGGGCCAAATATTTATCTGTGTACCAAACTTCATTTACATCAGTTCAGCCGGTTAGGCGTGATGACATAACAAAAATCTGCGGTTCACAAATGATAGATTTAAGCATTGTGGGGAGGGGGAGTCAAATATCGTCTCCGATTTGAAAAAAAAATGGAACCTAACTGCAAGCAAACCCTTTCAACCCAATAAATAATTTTTAAAATCGGTTGACAAATAAAAGAGTTTTGGCCCATTCTATCCCCTCCCGGTCCAATACCTGAAAACAGCTGCACCCTATATTAATTGTGGGCCAAATATCTATCTGTGTACCAAATTTCATTTAAATCGGTTCAGCCGTTTAGGCGTGATGCCGTAAAAAAAATCTGCGGCTCAAAAATGACAGGTTTCAGATTTGAGATCGTTGGGGGTAAAATATCCCCACCGATTAAAAAAAAATTATAGGACCTATATGAAAGCAAACCCTTTCAGACCAATAAATAATTTTCGAAATCGGTTGACAAATGACAGAGTTATATGTAGGAGAAAGTTTTGACCCATGTTTTCACCTCCCGGTCCAATATACGGGAAACAAATACAGCCTATATTAATTTTGAGCCAAATATCTATCTTTGTATCAACTTTCATTTAAATCGGTATAGCCGTTTATGGGTGATGCCGTAACAAAAATCTGCAAACAAACAAACAAACATACACCTCATTTTTATATAATATACACATCGATATATATTATTGTATCATCCCTTACAAGGGTAAATTTTTGCTTTAAAACAATCCAAATCTAAAGTCAATTACACACACCTACAAAATGTCTTTGCATTCTGTGAAGCGGTCTTGGAGACTAGCGTGAATGAACAGAGTGACACGAAACTTTCATATACATAAAACGATACAGTGATTTCAAGCTCGGTTTCTGAAAAAATTAAGTCCCACGATTTCAAAAACTGCAAATTTGGAGTTGGCATGTTTAAATCTACTAGAAGCGATGCATTTTTAATGTATCTTATTAGTTCTTGAGCGTTTTGTTTGGTTTCATATACTAAATTACAATACCGGTAGTATAGTATAACTCAAATACTGCTACCGTAATAAAAATAATCTTAATACCAATACCGCTACCGTTATGGTTGCCAACCTTGGAAGAAACTCCTAAATGTTTGTTTTTTATAGAGTGCACATGAATATTTCGGTACTATGCTTTTCACAATATGCGATTAAAAGTTAACCTGGACTCTAACGTCAAGTTTTGTATGCCGAACTTGCTGTTAAAGTCCAGGTTAACTTTTAATCGTATATTGTGAAAAGGGCCGTAAATAACCATATACATAAAAAAGCATTCCAACAAAAATTTTTTGGAAGCAGACAGCCATGTCTGTTTTATAACCATAGCTGGATTGCAAACAAACTTCTTTAAGACAGTATGGTTCTTATTATATAATCATACTATTGTTGCCCTTTAAAATATACTATGATTGTAGTCGGAATATTTTAACAATATATATTGTTAAATGCAACCATGTTCGAATTTTTATGAAGGCTAATAGTGTCATGATTAAATGTTAACATTAGTTTGTTTGCCATAAACTAATTAAGGTTCACAGTCATTTAAAGTAATAATAAATTATTTGCCACAATCATTACCTATACCAGGAAACATGGCATTGTTGACGTAACCATGTCAAAACCATTTCTTTTTGCTGTGTGCGTGCTTAACAATTTTTAGCTGCCAAATTATATGGGTATCAAACGAAAGAGGTCCCTAAAAAGAAACTCAGAATAAAACGGAACTATTTTAAATTTAAAATGGCGGCCACCACAAAACTGCGGATGGCCCAAGTCGGTTGCTCATAATGATTTTATGCACTACCGCGGTATGGATGTCAAATAAAACATTATATGGTTCAAAACAACTATATAATGGTTCAAAATAACCACATATGGTTGAAAATAAACATATATATGGTTCTAAATAAATATATACTGTTTTCGTAATCTCATTTTGATTAAAAAATTGACAGCAGCGCAAAAGTTCTATTTTTTAACTAAAATCAAAAATAAAATTTGTTTAACTGGTCTGTCTGTTGAATCTGAATTAAAGAATAAAAATTTTCATTTAATGTATTACTTATTTTCACATTTGTTGAGACATGTTTTATTTATTGATTGTTAGCATTTATCTGCTTTGTTACAAAGTTGAGAACCGATACCGTAATTAATACCGCTACAGATTAAATACCGTTTAATATTGAATACCGATATCACTACCGATACCGTAATTTTTTTCGGTTGGAAAATATCGGTATTCAAATACCGTTTCCTTCAATACCGGTATCATACCGGTATCATCGTTTCGGTATGAAAAATAATATAATACGGCAAGAATAAAATTAACATTCATATAAAATTTTTAGAATATTTCAGTTGTGCAAGCCGAATACATTTTTAAGCATCTTAACCAAACAAGGGAGGGGCTTTATATTAATTAGTGTCTGACCGAACGTTTAGAAAAATTAAGTTTAAATGATTTCCTTGGTTTGGACTAGAGATAGGCGCGTGTCGTGTTTTTTTCGTGGCACGAACACGCACAAATCAACACGAAGTGTTCGTGACAGAATATCTAATTTGTTTCGTGTTCGTGTTTTGTTGAGCAAAATTGACACGAAAAACACGAAACGATTTTCATATTAAAATATGTATGATTGCAGAAGCTTGCCGCACAAGATTATTGAGCGAAAATCTTAATAAGTAATTCTTTCTCAACAAAAATAAAAATAGTACATGAAACGGTAAAATAGAAGAAAAATATAAATATGTACTTGAACAAAAAAAAAAATTTTGGGTTTCATTTTTTTATTTGATTTCGTGCGCGTTGTATCGTATTTATGTTTTGAAAAGTTTAGGCATCCGGGATACGTGTTCGTGTCGTGTCACGTTGGAAAATGTCGACACGCGCCTATATTGGTTCACACAGTGGAATACAAATGAACAAAATTATATAAAAAAATTGATATATAACAATTTCCAAGCAGGCCGCCTATAACCACATGTCTCTAAAAGTGTGTAGTTGAGCCTAAGTTTGAAATTTGAAGGGTGCCACAAGGTCGTAAAGTAGGCCAACTCTTGTGTATCATATTACAGAATTTGCTTACAAAATTTTGTTACTGCGGTTAACAGAGCATACAAAATTGGACATATTTTTAACCGACTTCAAAAAAGGAGGAGGTTATCAATTCGTGTGTACGATTTTTTACTATTTTTATGTTTGTACAAGCATAAATCTGTCATTTTTTAGCCGATTTACAAAATTCTTTTTTTGTTTGAACTCCTCCATTTATGCACCGATTTTCTTTTATTTTTTGAAAGACCTTGCTTGCAGGTTGGTCCTACAAATTTTTTTTTGAAAAAATATTGATTATCGCAAAACTCCTCCATTTATGGACCGATTGATTTTCAAAATTCTTTTTTTTTGTTCAAAAGGCTTTGCCATTTGTGGACCGATTTTCAAAACTATTTTGATGTTTGAATTGCTTTGCTTGCAGTTTAGTCCCATATTTTTCGAAAATAGGACGGGCCATTGCCCCACCCCCTTCTCACACAAATATTGATTAACGCATAACTCCGCCATTAATGAACCGATTTTTTAAATTATTCTTTTGTTTCAAAAAGATTGCTTGCAGTTTGGTCCCATAATTTGGTTTTGAAAATCGTTGGAGCGATTTGCCCCCCGCAATATTGAATATCGCATAAATCTGCAATATATGGAACAATTTTGAAAAGTTTTTATATTAAATGGCGTACAAGATTTGGCTCTTTGTATTGAAGTCGGTTTTTTTTGCCAGAATTATTCATTATACATATATCAACTTTAAGGCCTGTTTTCGCCATACCCAAGGCTGGAATCATTAAATAAAAAAGCTGTTTCAGGGTTTTATCTATTGTGAATTATTCAGTAAACATTTTTGCACTGAACTTCAAGTATGGTAAATTGTCCCATTTAAGGATTTTTTACCCTTTTCTAAGAATTGGGGATTCCCAATATGTTTTTCTTGGTTTGTATTCAATGCATAAATTCCTATATATGTATGTAGTGAAAAATTTCAATAGAAAATATATTTAATAACAATTTTTATAGTACTAAGAAAAAAATTTAGTTTGGTACTAAAACTCTATGTAAAACCGTCATCTTCCTTTTTTTCTCAAAAAGTCCTCTACAAAATTTAAAATGATCACATCGCTCAAAATTAAATTTCAATTGCTAGATATTTAAAATTAATAGAAGAGCTCGTACTGAAAGTTCTTTGTCTTATATTTTTTTTTCTTCTTTTAAAAAAGATTAGTAAAGGATTTAGACGAAAACCTTTTAGCTTGATTTTTTCGGACTTGATGGTCGTACGTTGTAAAAATACGGTTAACCGAGTAACAACTCAAGATATTGTCTAAGAAAGTAAATTTCTTTTGCTGGCCCGCTAAACGCCTTTATACCTCGTTTGACCATAATCTTAAAAATAAATCAAGCAAAAAAATCATCATCTAAATCCCACATATACTTATATGTATGAAACAAAATTTTTAGGTGAAGCTACATTAGGGTGATTTTTATTGCAAGTAGTTTTATTTTTGTAGTTCCTACCTGAAATTCGGTTGGATATATCGACAAAAATGTTTAACAAATTATTGTCTCATCCCTCAGAAAGGGATACTTCAAAGGAATTCCAATATACATTTACAAAATTTCTTTAAAATTTGTGAAGGGGTTTCATATATATCGATATAATCCAAGAGTGGCTTAAATATCATAAAAGTATATACATATATATATATATATATATATATATATATATATATATATATATATATATATATATATATATATATATATATATATATATATATATATATATATATATATATATATATATATATATATATATATATATATATATATATATATATATATATATATATATATATATATATATATATATATATATATATATAAGGGGTGTTTTTTTTAGAGGTATAGAACTTCGAATTGAAATAAAACACAAGAAAATCGTTTTAATGTCCATCAATTTGGCTTTATTGGAAGGATAATTTTATGCCATTAATGTTTAAATATGATTTCGGGCATGTGGCCGCCGCGGCTGGCTCGAATAAAGCCAATTCTACAGGTCCAATTTTCAATCTTCCATAAAGTTGATGGACAAAGCTCCAATTGCTGTGCACGGTGGCGAATCGATTCATTCGGGTCCTCTTCAACACTTTGCTCTACAGCGGCAATTGTTTCTTCGGTGCGCACTGTTCGACGTCTCTGCGGATGCGTATTATCACATAGAGTAAACGTAGTGCGAAAACGATCCATGGTTAACCGAATTAATTGCTCTGATGGACGATTATGTCGACCATAAAATGGACGGAGCTTGCGGTAAGCTTCGCGAACTGAACCATTATTTTCGAAATAAATTTGCACGATTTGCAAGCGTTGTTCTTTTGTCAACCTCTTCATAATGAAATGGCAAACCAAACTAAATATTAATCACTTGACAGCTGACAAAATGGCCGCCAGTTAAAAAAGTGATGCCAACTTAAAGTTCTATACCTCAATAAAAAACACCCTATATATATATATATATATATATATATATATATATATATATATATATATATATATATATATATATATATATATATATATATATATATATATATATATATATATATATATATATATATATATATATATATATATATATATATATATATATATATATATATATATATATATATATATATATATATATATATATATATATATATATATATATATATATATATATATATATATATATATATATATATATATATATATATATATATATATATATATATATATATATATATATATATAAATTCAGAAAGAAGTCAAATCCGTATAAGAACATAAATGTGAAAATAGTGCAAATTTTACAAATGATATAGTATTGTAGCTATCAAGAACTTTGTCCTTATTTTGATCTCAGTCTTTTTGACGGCCGAGATTTTTGGATATGAGCTGGGCCTTATTTTCACATTTATGTACTTGTGCCGTTTTTAATTACTTGACTCGTTGAATGAAAAATGGAATTAATAAACTCGTGTTGATTTATTTTTCTTAGCAAAATTATAAAAATAAGAACATTTAACTTTTGTTGATTCACAACAAACTACAAGCTAAAAGAACATTAGTCACTATAATTATCATTTATAATTATTATAACTAATTGTAAGTGTTGTTGCTGCTGCTGTTTTAGTACTTTTGTTGCTTGTTTTTTTTTCTATTTCGTTTCGGCGTTAATAACAGCCAACCAAATCATATTCAGCTTCATCTTAATCGACAGTTTTACCACTACGGAGCATTGACATGTTCATCAGCCAAAACTTTAAAAACAGACAACTGCAAAACTCTTCATAAAATTTTGAGGAAAGGCATGCACAATTCGAAAGACAACTAAATTTGTTTAAAACCATTAATGATCAGGCAAAAGAACATTTGTAATGAAAAAAATAAAGTATTTTGTATGAAAAGAATTACCAACAATTAAATAAAATTTTTTTTAGACACAAAACAACATCAACTGTTTTAAAGTACTTGTTGTTGAAGTTGTTGCTGTTGATTTCCAACGAAAATGTTCACATAAGGATGACAAGCAATTAATTGTAATCTGTGCAGGAAGATTATCATCTCTTTCATAAATCACTCGTAGCTATGAATGATGTTTTGTTTTTTGTGCAGGGGTGGAAATACATAGTAGTCAAAGTGAAAATAGATTCAAACAAATGTTATATTTACGCCATACACTATTATTAGTGTTGCCAGGAGCCTGCAAAAATGTATAGTCCACGTGGTCAATATTAGTTGAAATGGACTAGTATGTATTGAAGTCACGGACCATGTCATTTGCAAACGAGAGTTTGTAGTTAAGCGACAGGTGTTCGCGTTTAACGATTGCAAAAAGTATATGTAATAGTTAAAACACGAACATTTAAGTGCTCCATCAAGCAGTGACATAGAGTAGTTTCAAAACTATCCTCATGTAGGTGCTCCATGGAATAGTTACACAGGTGTAGTTTTTGGGGTAATGCAAAGATGGAGTACATGGTCCAGTCCTAGGACATCGCAAATGAGCCACTTTTTTCATACATTTGGACCACTTTGTAACTAGTCCTGTTCCTTTGTGGGGTACTCTATACACGCGTTTATGGAGTAGTCGCAATTTTTGCAGGGGAGCTTGAAAAAAGAAGCTAAATTTGGCGTTTAAAAAAAGAGTAGAAACTGCTAAATCGAAATAGAAACGGAAAGCGGCATAAAATTAAATTTAAAATTAATGTTCTTATTAAAAAGCGCAGTGCTATACAATTCTAACCTACTGCAAAACTTCAATTGTTCTACAAAAATTTTGGCAAATTTTATATTAAATTTTTTGTCATTTTCTCTGCTAATGTTTTCGAAAATGCATTCTGGAAAAAAGGAGTTTTACAGAATTTTTGTCTACATAAAAATTTGTAACAACATGAAAGCTGTTTTATAATAACGAAAAGCAATAATTACGTTCAGAAACCTGATTCTAACGGGCATGATCTTTACATTGGAGTACACACTTATAAGCTGTACAATATAAAAAACTAATGATTTGTTGTTGCTGATTTAAAAATATCTGCAGTACTATCCACTTTCTTGCACGCGAAACTAGTAGGATTATTTAATTTCCTTCTAGATATGTTCAGGTCAAGTCCGTTTGGATCGACATCTTGGAGTTAAAGGCAAAAACTTCCATAGACAAATGAAATCAAAAATTCAACACATTAGACAGAAAGACGTACCCGAAGAAAACCAAACAGGATCGTGCTCCTTGCAACAAAACCTAATTACACTGATTTGATATCAGTGGTATCATGTGGTGGTTCTTTCCAGAGTTAGAACGCATTCTTGCCTACTGCATTCGCTTTTACAGCAACATTAGACTTCAAACAGAAAAGCGGCACTTCGGCCCTCTCAAAGTGTAAGAGCTCAAAGCAGCACGAATAAATTAATAATTAAAGTCAGCGCTGTTATAACTTCGCAGATTATCAATCGCTTTGTGAACACGGTCAAGTCCACAACTCCAGCCAAATCAAAAACTTATCGCCCTTCCTAGATGATGAAGTAATTCGCGTTGGTGAACGTCTACATTTTAGTAACTTAGCATATGGGTCTAGGCATCTTATTATATTACCAAAAAAATGTGAACTAACAAAACTTTTAGTCTCTTTTTCATCATTTTAAGCACATGCACGCTGGAGCTCAATCAAACACTTTTAGCCATAATCAGTGCAAATATATTAGCCGTTGGATGGTTTACACATTTGTCGAAATGTTGTGCATCGATGTATTAAGTGCTTTCGTATCAAGCCGAATAAAAATGACCCTATGATGGGCAGTCTTCCAAGGACAGGGTAACACCAGGCTGTGAATTTCTGACTACTGGAATTGATTTTTGTGGCCCAGTGTTTGTTCATTCTAGAATTCGCGGCCCGCACTCCGATTAAGCATATATTTGCATTTTTGTTTGCTTTACGACAAAGGCGGTGCATATCGAAACAATCAGCGACTTGTCTACACCTGCTTTTATCACTGTGTAAAACAATTTGGTCTGACAATGTCACAAATTTCCTTCGCGCAAAAAACGAACTAGCAGAGCTCCGCAGTGTTTGAAAGCGAAAATCACAAGCCCGAGATATTTAAACTTTGCAAAGAAGATCGAATAGACTGGCACACAATCCCACCTAGATCTCCCCATTTTGGCGAGTTATGGGAGGCCGCAGTGAAACAGGCGAAACATTACTTAATACGAGCAGTAGCAAATTCAACCTTAACGTTGAAAAGATGTGTACAGTTACAGCACAAATTGAAGCAATACTCAACTCGAGGCCTCTTACACCACTTTCGTCTGATCCCAACGACTTGGAGGCACTTTTTAATTGATCAGCTCTTAACATCATTTTCCAAACTGATGTTACAACCATAACTAGCAGTCGATTGGAACGATTTTGATGAATACAGCAACTAAAACAAATATTTTGGAATAGATGGGTAGAAGGAATATTTACACTTGCTCAGCAGCGTCATAAATGGAACTACAAATAACGCACCTATAAAACCAGACACATTGGTCGTAGTGCAAGATGACAACGTGCCATCTTACAATGGGTTTTAGCCAGGGTCATTTCAACCACACCTGGGCATAACGGAGTTCATTCGAGTAGCTGAAATAAAAACTCGAATGGTATCTATAAACGTGCTGTCACCAGCTCTACGAACTCCCCATTGAAGATTGAATATACATTAACTACATTAACGTATATTAAGGAGGCCGGCACGTTAAGATGTTCCACCAGCGTTGTCAGAATGATGATTTTATCATATTTTTGATGATTTTTAAACCAAAATATGATTTGATGATTTTTTCCAACAAAAGGATGATTTTTTTCTCGCTAATTATGATTTTTTATACTTTTTATATGTATAACGTCAGAGAAAATGCAAAAAGCCCCATCTGACATTTTAAAAGTTTTACAGGAGCAGGATGAAACTTGTTTAAATGAAAAAATTATATTGACAATTAGTGCACAATTTTACAATTTAATTAAAAAAAGGACCGACAAATTTATATATTTACTAGCTTTTTTCGACCCGGCGATGCACGGGCTTTAAACATTTTGAGGAAAAGTCCTTAATGCGTCTATCTCGTCTAGCAATATGGACGAAATAACTCTGAAAAACCCGATTTTGAAATGATGATTATAATACGGACGCAATTATGCGTTAAATCAAATAGTGTATCCTGCCACTAATTGTGTATTCGTCCACAATTTGTTATAGTACCAAGCATTTTGTGCCCTTTCAAATAAAAATTTTTGAAATCGATCAAGAAATGGCATAGTTATGCGATAATCAATATATCGGGATACCAATTTGTCCGCTCCTTATCCACTTCTATGTGACCAACTTCAAGCAAACTCTTTCAAACAAAAAAAACTATTTTGAAGTTCGGTTCAATTATGACAGAGTTAATCTTAAACTTCCTCACCAATTTTCAAAAAAAAAAAAATTATGGGACTAAACTTCAGGCAAATCCTTTCAAACGAAATAAAATGTTTGAAAATCGGTTCACAAATGACAGAGTTGTTGCAAATGAACCACCGATTTTCGAAAACAAATTATGCCTGAAGCTTAGTCAAACCATTTTAAACAAAAAAAATAAATAAATTTGAAAATCGATTCACAAATGACAGAGATAAGCATGAGGGCGAGCAATAATCCCCATCGATTTAAAAAATAAAAAAAATATATATAAAAAAATATGGGACTAAGCCGCAAACCAAAAAATAATTTTAAAAATCGATTGATAAATGAAAGAGTTATGTGTGGAAGACCAACCTTCCCTCAACTCTTCTCCCCCTTTTCCAAAAATGAATTACATAGTTAAGCAAGGGGGAGAGCAAATTTCCCCATCGATTTTTGAAAAATATTACAGAATAAAACTGCAGGCAAAGCCTTTCAAACAAACAAACAATTTTGAAAATCAATTCACATATGACAGCGTTAATCATGTGGGTAGTAAATTTCCCCACCGATGTTCGAAAAAAAAATTATGGGACTAAAATTTAGGCAAACCCTTTTACACAAAAAAAATTTAAAATCGGTTCACAAATGACAAAGCTGGAAGATGGGGGAGAAAATTTCCCCACCGATTTTCGGAAAACATTATGGTACTAAGCAAACCCTTTCAAACCAGAAAAATAATTTTAAAAACTGATTGACAAATAACAGAGTTAAGTAATGGGGGGGGGGGGGGGCACAGCCCCCACCGATTTTGGAAAAACAATTATGGAACCTAACTGCAAGCAAACCCTTTCAAACCAATAAAAAAGTTTTAAAATCTGTTGATAAATGACAATTATGCGAAAAAGGATGTTTTAATCCGTTTTGCCCCTCTAGGTCCAAAATCCGGGAAGCGAATACAGCCTCTATTGATTGTGGGCCAAATATCCAACTGTGTACCAAATTTCATTTAAATCGGTTCAGCCATTTGGGCGTGATGCCGTTACAAATGACAGAGTTGTGCGTAGTGGGCTCTTTTGAACCATTTCGTCCCCTCCTGGTCCAAAATGTGGGAAAGAATATAGCCCATATTAATTGTGGGCCAAATATATATCTGCGTACCGAATTTTATTTAAATCGGTACAGCCATTTAGGCGTGATGAGGTAACAAATGAGTTGTGCATAGGGGGTGGTTTTGACCCATTTTATCCCATCCTGGTCCAAAATCCAAAAATAATAATGCCTATATTAATTGTGGGCCAAATATCTATTTATGTGCCGAATTTCATTTAAACCGGTTCAGCCGCTTAGGCGTGATGCCGTAACAAATGACAGAGTTGTGCTTTGGGGGTGGTTTTGACCCATTTTGTCCCCTCCTGATCCAAAAACCGGGAAAACAAATACAAACTATATTAATTGTGCGCGAAATATCTATATGTGTACCAAATGTTATTTAAATCGGCTTAGCCGTGTAGGCGTGATGCCGTAACTAATGCCAAATGCGTAGGGGTGGTTTTGACCCATTTTATCCCCTCCTGGCTCAAAATCCGGGAAACAAATATAGCCTATATTAATTATGGGCCTAATATCTATCTGTGTACCAAATTTAATTTAAATCGGTTCAGCGGCTTAGGCGTGATGCCGTAACAAAAGTCTGCAAACAAACAAACAAACATACACTTCATTTTTATATAATATATGGATTGCGAAATTTTGCACCAATTGTCCATATATTTTCTATGACGATATATAAATAGTTATTGAAACATATCGACCCCTTAGCGCCAAATGATCGCAAGCGACAAATATTAAATTTTTCAGGAGAAGGGATTTTTATTATATTTAAATATGATTTATATTCATAAACTGTCGCTTACGATCAAATTTTACGGCCTGTATTTCAAAAGTTATCAACAATTTTGACATTTTAATGATTTTAAGCTATGGGTAGGCTCATAAAATTTTGATTTCAATAAAAAATTAGTTTCTTACAAAATGTCGCTTACGATCATTTGGCGCTAAGGGGTCGATATCATGCCTTACTTTTTATAGTTCGTTGGATCAATTAATATATAATTTTCAAACGATTTTAACATAAAAGTTTATTGAAGTGCATTCAGCAGCTTTGAAAGATGGCTTTGAATGACAAAACTATCAATTATGTTCGATGATAAAAAATTTTGTGGGATATACACAGCTTAGTGTGCTAAATTGAAATAATTTTGAAATTTTTTTCTATCATGTACAGATTTTTTTAATGGGTATGACTAATATTTCAAACAGCTACGTCAGTATATTGCACCCAAACTCGATAACGGATTATTCGATTTGAATAAATAAGTCAGTCATGTATATTAATATTTTATATTTCCAACTGTTTCGGAGTTCTTCAGAGTTCTTGCTTTAACTATCGCATAGTACGGCACAAATAAAACTTATAGCGTTCTTACCCTACGGTAAATGGAACTGACACAAAACAAGTCACCTGACCGGTCCCCAAGTGGTAGGGACCAGTCCGATTTCTAACACTTTCCATGAAGCGGACCAGCCACGTTTACATGGGGATGGCCTAGGATGGGGTTAATTGATACTTTGTATGTACCTTGTAACTTGTCTCTGAACTATCTTATGGAGTTCTAATCGGTGTAGAATAATATAGATTATATATAAATATTATTCTAATATTCAGTTGTAATTATCGATGAATTTATTTTTTTATTGTTACAAATCCAAGTAGAAATTGTATTTTATTTTTAAGCGGTGTCTTTGATAGGATTCGAACCGACAACCTCCGGCATGAAAGGCTAGTACACTACCCACTCGACCACAGGGGCACTTATATTTCAATAAAGTCAATTGACTTTATTTCCCTTTATGGTGGGAAATAAAGTCAATTGACATTATTTCCATTGCCACTATTAGCTGTCACCATTTTACAAACATATATTTGGAATTTTAAGTGGTGACATTAATATGGTGGCACAATATCGATACTTTTTGAAGATATCATCATTTTCTAATTACTTTAAGACTAGGGCTGACAGAGTTTAGAGATCAGCCTCATGGCGTTAAAATTTTTTTTAATCATCCTTTTAATTTTTTTAAAAAGACAAATGAAACTATGGAAGCCCGCGATAGCTATTTTACAAGCAGATATTTGGAATTTAAAATGGTGATGTCAATATAGCGGCTGTAATATTGATACATTTTTAAGAGATCATCATATATTTTAAGTACTCTAAGATCATGAGAGCCAGAGGATTATGAATAGGAAAATCAAAGTTAGCAATTCAAGATGGCGATAAGAAATTTTTAAATAAAATTCTATAATTTGGTTTACTGTTAATAAGAGAAATTGTATAGGGTGACATTACAATATTATGATCTGATAAATATAATAAACTTACATAAATTTCGAGTAAATTGCGAAAAAAAACCCGCTACAAATCCTGAAAAACTGTAGTTTTCTCAATTTTCTCGAAACTTCCAACCAGTCGGACCTCAATTTCAGATTCATCGGGATAGCATGTCTGGCTAAATGTAAAGACCATTTTTTGTTGTTGTTTTTTGTGCCGATGTAACTATATAATCACTTGGTAAAGCGCAAAGCTTACGGGTAGTTTCTGGGCTGATTCTCGACATATCTAACGTTTAAGCCCTTATGATACTTGCTTTTTCTCTGTCTTTTCTTAATCTAAGCTTAAAAGGGTGAAATAGGAATGCAAGAAAATATATATTTTTCTTTACAATCTTTTGTTGTTTACACTCAATGCTACCTAAGAGAACGCTAATAAGATTAGCGCAAAATCGCTATATTTCGATTTAAACCTAGAGAATGGGCAGCACTGTAACACTTTAAGCTCGAAATGCCAATTTTAAGTTTAAAATTTTCAGATTTTTTTTGACATCTTATGCTTTTTATCGATAACAAATTTGAATATATCGACGTTTTGGGATTTTTCGTAATATAGCCGAACTCTTCGCTCTTGATAAAATTTTACATTACAATATATTTGTACTGTTTTTCGAAACCTTAAAAAGACAAATTAAAGGTGTTACTATAAGGGTTTTGAACGGTTGTAAACAAACATTTCAATAACAATATCAAAAATGGCTCCATTTTGAGCGCATCTGAAGAGTTGTATCTAATTTTTGTGATACATATTTTAATTTTTGCATTGGCTGTGTAGAAAAAAGCTACTACAATAATTCTCAGCTTAATTCGTTTTATTATTGTTTAAATTAGTGAGGTCAGCTATAAGTGCAAAAAAAAGCACAATACATAAACATTTTTATATGAAACAATTGTCACTAAAATTCCAGAGACCACAATAACAAAATATTTTAGGGGAATAAAGCTTAAGTTGCCCTCTTTTAGGTAGTACAAATAAATTTTGCATTTACATGAAATGTACTTTTCTCCAAAATATTTGAATCGGCATAGCTGATGACTACAGTTGCCATTCGGAACTGGTTTTTGAAAATCCCGGGTTTCGGGATCTAGAAATATAATCCCGAAACCCTGAACCGGGGTTTCTGGGATTTTCGGGATTTCTTAATCCCGAAAAGTATAATTAGAAATTAGTGTTTTTAATCGAAAACTGTTATATTTTATTTAAAAAGTCGGTTTTCGACTTTTTAATTTAACAATTTCGTTTGATTTTGATGTTTCTGAAATAAGTTATTCATCTGGCACATAATGCTGCTGTTGCTTAAACATGTATTGAAAACAATTCCAAAAATATGTTTTTTTAATATTTTGCCACGCCTCTAGATACCGCCCTTTCAGTTTTTTGTGCACTGCGTCGCTATTTGTAGTCCGAACATAACATATTACATATGTTTATTCATGGCTTGCCTATGGCTTCATTTTTGCTTTTGGTGACTTTTTAATCTTAGCCAAATTCTGGGCGCCAGTTATGCCATCTCGGATCCTTCCTCCCTAATGACCAATTTTTTGCACATACACAGAAAATATCATCAAACGGCAACTAACAGTTTCAATTGTTAATATGTAATTTAAATTCAAACATATATTATGTTAATATAACAAATTGAGTTGTTGATACGAAAATTTTTTTCAACAAACTGAACTAACCAAATTTTTTGTTATGTACTGTGAAAAAAATTTACAATCATCATTATTGATATAACAAATGAATGCGCACACGTAAATGAAACAAAGCAAATCAAGAAATTTTTTCAACAAACTGAACTAGCCAAATTTTTTGTTATATATTGTGAAAAAAATTAACAATCACTATTGTTGATATAACAAATGATGAATGACACGAAGATGAAACAAAACAAATCACGTTTTGTGTGTATTCATTATTTGCGTATTTAATAACGAATTGCTCTGTAGATGAGAGGTAAGAACTTTAGTCTATTAGCTTAGAGGTCGCCGATTCGATTCCGCCCAAAGACATTTAGTGTTTTTCGCAGACAAGCAAAAAGCCGCTTCGAGCATTGTGGTTGTATAACAAATATTGTTAATACAACAATTATGATAGTTAACATTTGTTCGGAAAATCAACAATTCACATTGTTGATATACCAATAATCTTAATTGAAATAATTTTTAAATCAACAAAAAAAATTTTAAAATAAAAATCTTTGTCAACAAATTATTTGTTGATATATTTAATTGAAAATTTTCTGATTTTCCTTTAACTTCCAATTTCGTAATTGTATTTACAAAAATCGTTGTAGGTTCAAAATCAATTAATTATTAAATTAATATAATATTAAAATTAATTGTATTTACAAATTGTTTTTCTATGTAGCAAGAAAGCCCTTCTAAAACTTAGTATGTCCAGCTTTTAATATACTCTATTATGCCACGCCAAAAAAGTAAGACCCATTTATCTTTTACAAATATACATTAAATTAAAACAAGTCGATCAATATACAAAATAAAAAAGTGCATCAATCGCGCCATAAAATGAAACTTAAGTCAATGAAGTTTCTAAAACGGTAAAAAAGAGTTTTTCCCACGCCCCCAAATACAGCACATTTTGTTTTTCATATACATCTCCGCCATATTAGGCCCAATCTTATCGTATCGCATATCGTTTTGTATGAGTTGACTATGGCTTTAATTTTACATATGGTGATTTTTTAAACCGACATAATGTTCTGGGCGCCACTTGTGCCATCTGAGATTATTCCCCCTAATGTCCAATTTTTTGAAAGTGGAAAGTAAGCCCTTCTAAAACTTTGTATGTCTAGCATTTAATATACTCAATGTTATGTCATGCCTCACACTTAAGCCTATTTTTCCTTTACATATACATATATATAGAGCCCTATTTTTGATTTAATCGTAAGCGACATGTTGTAAAATTACATTTTTTGCTTTAATTAAAGTTTCATAGTTCAGAATTGTCAAAAATCTAAAATTGTTGATAACTTTTAAAATACTGGCTATAAAGTTTTATTGTAAGCGACAATTTTTGTACATATTATGTAAAACATATTTATATATAATAAAAACACTGATCCTGAAAACTTTAATTTTTGTCGCTTACGATTAAATCGAAAATAGGTTCGATATTACATCGCTTATCGTGGTTTATGGTTTGCGAATATTCTGATTTATGGTTTACTTCTAGAATATTTAAAAAATTATTTTCAATTATCTCTCGACAAAAGCACCCCAGGAAAATTTTTGATGGCAAAGTAATGAGTTAAAATGCTAAAAAAAACATACCTCTCACTGCAATGTATACGTTGTCCTGTTGTATGACATGAAGAGAAATTTCGACATTTTAGTTTTCTTTTTCTGCCGACGTTCTCTCTCATGTTATATCAAAGTTAATGTCATAGGGTACATAGAGGCCAAACAGAAACTTCAAAAACCTAAGTGTGCTGTCAAAAACCTAAGTCTAAGGATGTATTAGTAGAACATTTTGTATTAGTATTGGTTTAAAATAAAAATTTCCCCACAGCACTAAAACCGCACTTGGTTGTAACAAAAAGTATTCTAAACTATTTATATTTTTTATACGTGAATTTTTAGAAGTTTATGCAATTATTGTTGTATTAATTAATGGAAATAGGAATTTCGAATGCTTTTTAATACATTCGAGCTCAAAAAATATTGATTTGCTAAACATTTTTTGCAATTTTGCTATTTGGTACCAAAAATTTTTATCTCAAATAGGAACAAAAAGACAATACTGTTCAATGAAAAATAGGGTTGAAAACTTTGATAAATTTCAACACACAAATGTGAACAAACTCAAAAAAACATTTTAAAATTACAGCAAGAAGAAATATAAAATTTATATTAAAACAAATAAAAAATTAAATAAAACTAAAGTGTTTTTGTGTGGAAAAAAAGTTACGATTTAGTGCATTTTCAAGTGGAAAAATAATAGTCTCTCAAGTGTGTTGAAATGCAAAAATGGTGTCCTCTCATTTTTGTTGAATTCACAATATCTATATGTGTAAAGAGAGTTGTCATTATTTTATTGACAGTGCGAGAGCTTGCTATGTATGTTTATCAATGGTTAATGTCTCGTGCACAGAAAAAAATAGACAAGAATTATATTCAATAAAACCATGTTATTAAAAAAAATATGAATTTCAATAACATTTACATTTAACATAATAAAATATTTCGTTGTAAGTATTTCTTTTCCATGCCGGATATTTCTTTTCTTTTTATACCCCTTTCCGACCGTATACGCACAATTGTGCGGGTAAGTTCAAATCTCTATAATTTCTTTAATATTAAACGATATGGGATAAGACCGTCAAAACACAATTGTGTATGCTCTTTCTTCGTTGATCATTGTGAAGAACCGTTATTAGTTTTTTGTTTTTCATATTAATTTCGTATTTTCAGTTGTGTACTTTTTGCAGTTGCAAAAATGAGTCGAAAGGGTAAGTTTGCATATAAATTAAAATTAGTTAAATTGTGGAATATTTTATGAAACAATTGTTTTCAATAAGAAAAAATACTAAATATTGTATGTAAAGTGTAACTTCGTGATTATTGTGTGATTTTTTACATTTTTACGTCAAAATTGTTTGAAGTGCCACAATTGTGCGTGTTCGGACTACATTGCAAAAATATGATTACTTTTTTTGTCCTTCTTCTCATGTGGATTAAATGAAGACGATATCTTAGCTGAACTTTTAAATTCAGATTTGGAAGATTATAGTAGTGATGATGAGTGCGTGGATGCAACTTGGGAATTACCCGTTGTAGAAAATGATATGTCAGACCCGGAAAGCGACAATGAAGAAGAGGTAAATACTCTATCAGAGACACCACTAGATGTAAGTCAAACTGACAATCGTCGTGATATTTGGAAAAGAAGACCGTTTGAGACTCAGGTGGAAAGCAGCTCTTGTGCAACTGAGGACACAAACATACCTATAGAGACCCCTTATCATTATTTTTCCGTCTATTTCAATGATGAGTTTTTAGAAAAAGTTACGGAGTACACAAACAGGTATCATGTTGCCGAGAAGGGCAAAGCGCTGGGAGCATCAATAGCTGAAATAAAAAATTTCTTCGGCATCGTGATTGCGATGGGCTGCATTCGTTATCCAAGGCTACGCATGTACTGGGAGAAAACCACAAGACTCCCTATTGTAGCTGATACCATGAGTCGTGATCGATTCTTTCTCTTGCGCATGTGTCTACATGTAGTGGACAACAATGAAGTAACGGATACAGAGAAACAATTAAACGTATTTTGGAAAATAAATCCGTTACTTGAACGTGTGAGATCTGCTTGTAGAGCGATTCCAAGAAAATGTAATGGTAATTACTCAATAGACGAGCAAATGATACCATTCACTGGTCGGTGCCCCGTTCGACAAAGCCTCCCAAGTAAGCCTAGAGGAGTGGGATTAAAAAACGAAGTTTTAACTACCTCTGAGGGGTTGGTCCTTGATTTTGAAATTTATCAAGGCAAGACTACACCACTTCCATGCTCGATTTAGGCTTAGGACCAGGCTTTGTTTTACGTTTGGCTGAAACACTTCCTGAAGGTTCCAAACTGTTTTTTGACCGTTATTTCACGACAATACCACTACTACAAGCTCTGTTGAATCGTGGTATCCTTGCTACTGGAACAATAATGAGAAACAGAATAAAAAACGTACATTTCACGAATGAGAAGCATATGAAGAGGGGTGATATGGAGGAATTCTGTCATAGTGAAGACAATATTGTCGTCGTGCAGTGGAAGGATTCAAAGTCTGTAGTTCTTGCATCTTCAGCTTACGGATGTGGCCCAGTTGAACATGTGAAACGATGGGAAAAAAACAGAAAAGGTATGTTGAAATTCCAGCTCCTAGAATCGTTAGGGAATACAACAAGTGTATGGGCGGCGTTGATGTTTGCGATCAACTAATGGAATCCTACAGGTCATTTTTTAAAACTCGAAAATGGACATTAAAAGTTTTTATCCATTTCATTGATCTTGTGTGCTGCAATGCTTGGATGCAATACAGAGATCATTGCAGAATGAATTCCCAACTTCGGAAAAATACCCATGACTTGTTAAGTTTTAAAATGGCATTAGCTAAACAACTAATAGCTATAGATAAAAAAAGAAATATTGAATATGAATCTGAAGATGAGGATGAAGAACCCCAGAATGTTGCCAAAAAATATCGTCCATCCGAACAGCCATGCCAAGACAAAAGACTTGATGGATACAAACACTGGCCTATTGAACATAATTTATCATCAGCAAGATGCTGCCGACTTGTAGGATGCACATCAAGAACGCGAACTTATTGTTCAAAATGTAAAGTATATTTATGTTTAAGTAAAAAACAAAATTGTTTCTTTAAATACCACAATGAAAAATAAAAATTAATAATATTGTTTCAAAGAGATTGTTTTTTTATTTGGAAATTATACCGGACTGCAACAATTGTGCGTATCCTGAAAAAAAAGGATCAAGTGTCTTACTGACAAAACTTAATATCTTAAAATGTTTTATGTACACAGAAGCAACAGAATTCAAAAATTGAGATGAATCTGTCACTTGGATCGTCAATAGGTCGGAAAGGGATACATAAGTACTTAAAACAAGTTGTATCCCATAAAAAAATAAATGGGATATGGCTCAGTTAAAGAGTGTATGATTTACGTCCGGAAAGCCCGGGTTCGTATTCCAGCCATGTCAACATTTTTTTAATTTATATATATATTTTTATTTTGAAATAATTTTGTTATCAATATAGGGGAATTCTTTATCACAGGAAATTTGAAAAAAATTATTGAATACCGGGATTTTTGTTATCAAAAACGAAACTTATTTTTTTCTGTGTGAAGACGCGGTGTAAGAAGTATAACTATATGTATTATTTTAAATAACTGCGAGCATAATAAAGCTTTTGGAAAGTACATCCATGTTTTTTAATGCCCCACATGTATATCTATTATGTTAGAAAAAACAACAATGTATAGAAACCATCGATGTATTTTATGACATATCGGTATAATATGGATGCCTTTATGCGATGCATTGGATCGAAAAAACATGTCGTTTTTTGTTGCTATATGTTTTTTCAATGTCCATCACTAGTTTAAAGTAATAAACAAAATTGTTGGAAGGACTTGAAAAATAAAAAAAAAAATAGTATAAAGAAATTATAAATTGAACTCAAAATCAGTTAATCATTCTGGCTCCTCACTATTGATAAAAACTATTTTTTTTACTTTATTTCCGCCTTTATACTAGTTTTTTCTTTCGTGTTTCCATAAAAATCATGTAAGACCAACGGACGTATTGCTAAAATACTTTTAGAGTATTCAGCCATGAGATGGCCTGTTTTCCCCTGCTGACGCACAGAGGAGTATTTTTCCCGAGAAGCTGGCCAAAAAAAATTAAACATGTTTTTTGAATTAAAAGTTTGAGTTTTTTGATAGTTTTAGGTTTAATTTTATATAAAAAATTTTGTGGCAGATTTTTGGGGGTTCGTGTTGTTTTTTAGGTTTTTTAAGGTTTCTTATTCGTTCGTGTTTTTTGTGTACTGCAGCTTAAAAATGGTTCACTGCTCAAAAATAACCTATTTAGAACATATCGATTTGTGTAGCTTCTGCTGAATTTCCACGAATAATTCATACGATATAATCTGAAGTGATTATTTCTGGCCTCGGCAGCTTCTTCTGAAAAATTTCCAATTGGACAGATTGCTGCTTTATAACAGTACCGCCATGAATAACGATATTGTGCATCGTTGGACTCATTGGGTGCCAATTGTAGAGTTGCACATACATTTCGGCAGTTTTTTGTGCATATTCTTAAAATGTTTCAATATTTATGCGGTGTCCGCTTCCAATATTATATTTATTGATTTGTACTAGTGACTTTAGATACAGTTGCTCAGTCCGAAAAAAATCTTCTTGGCGTGTTGCCGTATCCTGGTTTTGGAACAAGTAGTCCCATTTCGTCTTTAAGCCTTTTTTGGATGATTATCTTCCGTTCTTTAACAAGTGCGTTATCGTCATCGCACCTTGCTTGCCACTTTTGAATTGTCAGTTTATATGAGAGATATAGTATCGATTCTAAAAAGGATATGCATGCGTGTAAAGTTGACAGTCCAAAACTCACAGCATCACGGTTTTGAGTAACATTCTTCCGCAATGCGTTAAAATCTTTTGAAGTTTGGCCGCAAATGTAACACTTCATTGTGGATTCTGATTCCGTTGCAGCATTGCAGACTTTTCCGTCGACAATTGTCAGTAGCATCATGTGTTTAATTTGTGCAATACTTCCATTACATGGTATTTCACTTTTCTTCAACAATTGAATTTGATTATTTATGTATCCCATTTCATGCTTCGTGACGTCAGTACTTTCATGAAAAAAATGAATGCGAATTGGTCTACACAGCCTAGTTGAGGATGGTGTTGGATTTCGCCAAATCGTTTTTATGTTTCCGTTAATAATTGTGATTAATTTAATTGGCGCTTTGGAATATATTACCGTCACAATCGTTTTCATTTTGCGAATTTCTGCTTATAAGATGATTGGTGCGATCCATCAAAACCCCATCTGTGGCGCCTTTTCCCAAAACCCGTGGCAAAAATACAAAATTTGATGAAAAATTTTTGTAAAATCGATGAACACATCGTATAAAGAGTTTCTTACTGATCCCAATTCAAAAACGTTTTCCTTAATTGGATAAAAATTATAGCTGGTGGAGCTGCTTAAAGTCGACAATTTTTTAGAAAGCAAAAAAAAAATAAGGTGATCTTGAAAAAAAACTATAGAATTGAAGTGTCAGAAACATTGCCATTTGATCATTACTTTTTTGGTATTGTTTTAAAGGAATGTTTATTTTTTATTAAAAAAAAGTAACAAAATGTTCATCAGATGCCCTACTTTTTCGGCAGTTGCCAGTTTTCAGACACCCTATATTTAGGTAATTTTTACAAATAAAATAGAGTATATCTAAAAATGGTCCCGCCCATATTTTCTGAGCATATTTGCCACACAATAATTTAAATAATTCAATTAAATTTGGCCACAAGAAATGACAGGTTTTCTTGAAATATGAAGAAGGCCCATGGCGGAAACGAGAATAATTTTTTCGCCATTTTTAAAGTATGTAACAAAGATGTGTTCAAAATGTGAAAATAAATAAATAATAAAAAAGATTATCCAAAATTGTTTTCACTGCAGCACTTGCTTCTTACATATTTTTATTGCTTCTCGTTAATACGGGATTTACACGATGACTTTTTCCCCTGCATTTTTCTTGAATTCTCTTTTATGTTGCTACCCCTTTGATCGCCTTTGTACCCCGTTCGTCAATAAACTTTAGAAAAGTCACAGTAAAAAGTCATAGTGTGAATCCCGTATAAATAATAAGCAATATTTCGATTTGTCAATCAGGTAGGCATAACTATTACAATTTGTTTATTTATTTACATTTAAAAACACTTATTATAAAAATAGGCAGGTAGGCCTGGATTTCTCTTTCACAGGTAGTTTGAAATTTTTTTTTAGTTCTGGGTATAAATTAAACCGCAATTGTAAAATGCAGTCAGTTAAGTTTTTACTTTGTAAAAATAGTGATCAGTACCAGAACTTATACAATTTTACTATAAATTTCAAAATTCGGAATTGTTCGAGTTAGTCAGAAGCTCACATAATGAAAATATATTTAAATTGGCTATTGTGGAAAAATTAGATGATTTACCAGGATACCACGAAAAGGCTGTTAAAATTCACTTCGTTTACTTGAAAATTAATAAACAAAATGGCTTGCCTCAAACCGTACGACAAAAACCTCTATTGTAAATAACTCAGACTGGCTAAATAGAGTAACAACTTTTAAAAACATCGAAGAACCGCATACATCTTCTGACTGCAGAAGAGATAGACCTGCAAAAACGAGTGTTCGGAGTACACAAAAAACGTAAACTTCAAAACTACAAAAGATATATCTAAATCTCATCTTTCAGAAGCATTAAATCTTAAGTATGTAAAAGATAAATCAAGGTCTGATATTACAAAAGCTGTGGCGGTTACAAGCCCAGATCGTCAGCAGAGGATTAAAGAGAGTATTCCAACTCCTCCAAATGCTTTACCCACAAAGTATAGCATAGAAGAAGCCTTAGCATTATTTATGGACTTGGGATTGTCAAAGGAAAAATATTCTATTTTACGAAGCTCTTTAAAGAATCATAATGTGAATATTCTTCCTGGATACAAAAAGGTTACATCTACCAAAAAAGAAGCAGTGCCATCTAATGTAGAGGTTAAACTGCAAGACTTAACGGATCATACAGCCAAACGCCTTATTCAAAGTTTGCCTGAAAAGAAAACAGTATTACTTCCAGATAGGCTTACATTGATAAATAAGTTGGGATGTGATGGATCATCCGGTCAAAGTGCTTACAAACAAACAATATCGACAAATGATACAACTATTACAGATGCAAATATGTTTATGGCTTCTGTAGTTCCTTTACGACTTAGAAGTGAAATCTCTGAGCAATGGAAAAATCCTTGCCCATCATCAGTTCATTTTTGCCGTCCGACATTTTTTAAATATGCAAAGGAGTCTTCAGAAATAATTAAATCTACAGTAAACGATATAAAAAACCAAATTTCTGAGCAAAAGCCTTCTGTTCTTGAAGTGAAGAATGGAAAAACTATTTTCATTGATTATGAATTTTGTCTTACAATGATTGATGGCAAAGTCTTAAATGTAATAACATATACTTCGTCAACTTTAAAGTGTGCGATTTGCAAAAAGTCACTGAAAGACTTTCAAAATGTTGATGATTCAAATGATGAGTAAAACTATGAATATGGAATTTCTCCGTTACATGCCAAAATTAGGTGCATGGAGCTTATTTTAAAACTAGCGTATGCAATTCCGTGAGAAGGAGAATATTTTGATAAGAACGTAATACCAAAAGAAAAACTATCTGCTCGAAAAGAACTTATACAAAATGAATTTCTTAAGAAGCTTGGACTGACAATAGACAGCCCAAAGCAGGGGTATGGAAATACTAACGATGGTAATATATCCAGAGCATTTTTTGAAAACGATGAGGTAACAGCCCGAATTACTGGGGTCGCCAATCATATTATAAAAAGGTTGGCAGTTATCCTAAATATTATAAACTGTAAAGAAATGGTAAATGGCCCAAGGTTTCATGATTATGCATCAAAAACTGCCCTACTTTTGGCTCAAATGTACCCTGAGAAGAAACTTACTCCTACGGTCCATAAGATTTTGGCTCATGGTGAAAATTTAATTGAATATCAATGCTTACCAATTGCAGAGTTATCAGAAGAAGCCCAGAAATGCAAAAACAAAGATAACAAGCACTTTAGATACACGAATACTTCCAGAATTTCACGGATTAGACATAATGAGGACCTTTTCAATATGTTGGCGACTTTTTCAGACCCACTTCTTTCATCACGGAGACATGTAAGATCTCGAAAGGATTTAGAATAACATAATTATAGCTCGGATATGTTAAGTCTATTTGATATCGGTCCCAATGTTAATGACTATTTTAAAGAAAACTAACTAATAAAAAAATTATACTAGTTAAAAAAAAATATACTAAATAACTTAATATCATTATATATTATATATCATTAATATTAAAAGTATTTCAAAAATATGTATCTGTAGTATAAACAAAAATATTATATTAGTCTAACATGTTATATTAGAGTGATATTTTTTCTAAATTTCCTTATTAGAATATCATTTGAAGCACAAGAAGTTGTGTTTTAAATGCTTTTTTAAATTTTAAAAATATCATTACTTCAAAACATATGATTTTTGCGACAAAAAAGGTCAAAAGGTGACACCGTGCCCAGTGCCTATCAGAATGTGGTAGCAATTATTTTGAAACTAAAGGATTTAAAATTCAAGTGATTTTTAACTATTAGAAATATATTGGTAACTTCAAAAATTATGATTTTTGCAACAAAAAAACCACTGTGGGCCTATGGCCATGCTGGTTACACATTTTAAAGCGGAAGGGGTTATCTTTTAAATGCTTTATACATTTTTAAAATATCTTTATTACTTTAAAAGTTATGATGTTTGTAATGAAAGCAGTCAAAAGTCGACACTGTGCACAGTGCCGCGGCTAACCTATGACCATGCAAATCATGTATATTGAAGCTTAGGGAGTCTTCTTTCAATTGCTTTTTAAAATTTTTATATACCTATATTACTTTAAAACTTATGATTTTTGCAATGAAAAAAGTCAAAAGGCCCCACCGTGCCTCATCAAGGTATATACATAGTCGTATTGTTGTGTGATCGAGGAGAAATTGTAGCTTTACTTCCGCTAATGTGTCAGTTACGGTTATGGCATCCTCACTGGTATAATTTTTTATTTGCATTTTTAAGTATTGTGTAACATGCATTCACATTTTTGTTGGCATTGTATAAAATTTCGTAAGTTCTGCATTTATAAACAGTGCTAAAGTTCCCTCCGCCGAAAATTTTACTTACCGGGTTGACCTCAGAAGTTGTTAACGATCGCTTGCAAATTCTTGCTTTTCTTGGAGATCCAGTTATATCCATTCACCTTTATTGCGAATGTCAACGTCGCCACAAGTGACGTCGACGGTGCAATAATGGCATTGTCGTTGTCAATATTGACGGATTTCGATAACAATTGACAGCTGCTTCGCATTATAATAGGCGACTTAAAGACAACATTGTGTTAAATTGGCTCTGTTTTTGTCGACACAATTTTTGGCAACGACTCGATAGAAAGTTTTAGCTGTCACGGTTATTTATTTGAAAAAGTATTTAAAATAGAAAAAAATTAAAATAACAACCAACAAACAATTCGAGGAATTAATTCAGCGGTTTGAAAGTAAACCAAACCTAACACAATGATTTCATAGGAGCAGAACTCCTAATCATTTTAGGAAAGGATTGTAATAAATTGCGGAGAAATTAAATCTATTGGACCACTAATTAGACATAGCGATGGTTTGCAAACGGTAAGCAGCAGAAAATATATCGCCATATAAAATGCAAAAGCGGCGCCCTATCATACTTTTTAAAAATGTTTCAGGAAAGATAGGTAACTTAATAAAAAGGAAACTATTGGGAATATAAAAATGATTTTTTTCTTTATTAATGACTTTATTAATGATACTACCAATAAAGTCTGAATTAATGATACTACGTTGAAAAAACATAATCACAATAGTTTTTATCTTCTGAAAATTTTTAAAAATTGATGATAGGCACTTTTGCGTTTTATATGACGATATGCATATCTCAAACGCTCCAAAATCTTTGAGGATACCCGTTAACTTCCACATATGCTATTCGAGTGGAAGAAGCCACTTCTAGAAACGCATTACATATTAGCGAAACACAATTCCAACCAAAAGGATGTTTTTAATGCAAAAAAGAAAATGATGGAAAGATAACACGAAGCAGAAGAACTTTTCAAAAGAGAAGAAATCTTTATTTGTCTGCTTCATCACTAAAGCTTTCACTTGAATACAACATTAAAAAATTTAAATAAACCAATGCAATAAACAAATTGTATAAACGTCAAAATGATTGCGATGATATTTATTTTCTTCATATTATCGATAACAAGTCAACGTCAACACAATACTTTTAGTAAATGCCGATTTAGCATTGAAGTGACAACGACGACATATCGAATTGAAAGCGACGAATGTATTGTGTTGACATCGACGTCGACATTCATAATAAGGGTGATTATTAATTTAGTCGCATCATTATGTCCCGCTGCTCTTTGACTCATGGATGCAGCAAATGTGATCTCCTCTGTTGTGAACTGGTGACGAATTTATTAATTTTGTTCCTTCCTAACGGTTTATCACGGCAAAAATGTATAACAAAAAGTGCGTGATGCGCAAAAATAGAAAAAACGTTAAATTAAAAAAAAATGGCGCAAACTTGCGCAAACTTTTTGGAATGTGGCTAAAAGTAGATATTGCAAATTTTATTGTGGTATAAACCATTATTTGTACAGTTGCCACCTTCACTTTTGAAAACCTTCATCTTTTTTTTTTGCAAAAAAAAATGTATAAAAAAACCGGAAAAACCATTAAAATCGCATACAATTTTCTTCAATTTCCTGATTTTAGCAATGTCTCAGAGCTACAAATCTCAACTTAGAGTTTTGAAATTCACAGTGTAATGTAAAATTTTGTTATCTATGGATTTGCGTGCATAGTTTTTAAGATTTCTTTAAATTCATTTTTGCCTTTTTGGAACCAAAATACAGTTCGTGAAACGTAAGTAACCTCTTTCTTTATTATTCATCAATGAGTCATACTGTGATATTCAGTTCGCTAAATCGAATTTGGGCAGTACTAGCAATTGAATTATGTGAAGCGACAAAATTCGATTGGCTACGAATTCGGTTATCACAATGAATCTGTTTTGGATGTATATACATACATATAAGAAAATAATGGTAAATTTTGAAAGCGCGTATAATCTAAACGAATTGAAATGAAACCCAGCAAAAATAAATCTGGTACAAGGAAGCAGGTAGTTTAATAAGAAGTGCTTCGGAGATGCGGAAAAGCACACAGTGCATTCCCTCTGCTTTACGAGGATGCAATAACGTAATCGAGCGAAGAAACTTACCACACACACGATGAATTTGGTCGGCTATTTATGTTTTTTCATGTGTTTTAAGTACGAAGTTTTTTATTCAACTCAAATTTTTTTATAGTGCATCATCTCTCGCTTACGTGGGTACGAATATGGAAGCGAGTGTGATTTTTGCTTCGTAATTTAATTTTTTTATTCTTCAATTGAGTTGTGTATGAAAATAAATGTGCCTCGATAGCTTAGTGGTTAGTGTTCTAGTCTACCATGCGGAGATCGTGGGATCAGTACGCGAACAAAAGGTATTTAATAAAAGTAAATTGTAGTGTAATATAATTTCCAATTGTATTTGTACCATTTAATACATAAATAAATATAAAAACAACATAAAATATTGCCAAATAAAAAATTAATCCAATGTGGTAAAATTGTGATATAAAAAGAAAATCATTTTTTAATTATATACATATAAAAAAGACATGAGGTTAATGCATCTGGGATGCGCAGAAAGAAGCTCATGCCTCCAGACCTACCAAGTGGGACATCCCATACAAAAATCATGTAATACCGAAGCAGGTTGGTAAGGGAGAGTACCGAAATCTCCCTTACAAACCTGCTTCCGGTAGACGGATATTTTTGCTGGGAAATTAAATTTATAGTTGCACTATTTCCAAAATTAATATTTTACATAATTTCGGCAATCAATTCTATATGTTTTAATAAAAATAATTAATATTTTACTGAATAAGTAAAATATTTGACCCCGTTCTGTAAAATATTTTACCTGTTCTGTAAACCGAATCCGAGTATATTTCTCGTTTTTTTTTTAAATAATGCCGCCATTAATGTATTTTAAAATATATATAAGAAATTAATTTCAAATATGATAATTGAAGCTCTAAAAAATATGAAACTGCAAAAAATCTGAAAAAATTTTGCAACCGACTCGATTTACAGAGCAGGCATTATTAATTTTGGGAAATAGTCCGATTATAAATTTAAAACTTAAATGTTAATTAATTCCCAATAAAATACACTTATTGAAATTAAATACTTGAATGCAAATAAAAGTGGTGTTATTTGAGATTTTTAACAATATGGCCAGGTAGTTTGTATCTTTTTCAAGGTCATAACTTTTTGATGAGCTCTCGTAATTACTTTACATTAACTACAAAAAGATTTGGTGCATTCTACATACATGAGTAAAATAAATTATTATTATTATATCCTGTGGTTCGTAAAAGGAACAAAGGGCTACAAAAAACTGATTCCATGCAGTTCTGTTTGATGATATATGCTTAATTTTCCTCCAGCTAAGATGGCTTTTAGATACGTCGAGTTCAAGCTGGCTCCGCCATGTGTGTAGCGGGCGATCCCTTCTTCGTGTTCTGCCCTGAGGTGTCCAGTCAATAGCTGCTTTTGCAATATCTCCCGGAGGTCTGGGCAACATATGCCCAATCCAACGCCACTTGTGATTGAGTATATCTAACTGGACTGGCCTTTGATTTGCTCTACGCCAGATAATTGTGTTCGATATGATTGTAGGCCAAAATATCCGCAGAATCCGTCGTAAGCATCTGTTGATGAACATCTGCACGGCGTGTATGTCGCGTGGCAATGCATTCCACGTCTCACTTCCGTACAGAAGCACGGATTTAACACAGGTATGGCACAGTTTTATTTTGGTGTTTAGAGTGATAACGGTTGATTTCCATATTGTGCTGAGCATTATAAATGCTTGATTGGCTTTTGATATACGGTACGCCACATCGTCACTTGAGCCGCCAGTGTTCGTAATAATACTTTGAAGGTATAGAAAAGATGATACATCCTCCAGGTCGGTATTGTGTATTCTGAACTTGTTCTTATGTATGGTGTTATATCGCATGCTCTTACTTTTAGTGCTGCTTTGACTTCGAGTGCTTTTAGTTTTGATACCATATCCCTATGACTATGTGCAAGTAAGTATATATCATCTGCGTACTCAAGGCATTCAAGACGTTCACTCAGGCTCCATCTTATACCTTTGCTGGCTCGAGTTGCATTACGCACGATAACGTCAAGAACAATATTAAAAAGCAAAGGGGATATCACACACCCTTGCCTAACGCCCGTTAACAGGTCGAACCGGTTGCTTAGGGAGTTTCCGTGCGCGACCCGACATTTCACATCCATGTAAAACGATTGAATTACCGTAATAAGTTTTGGTGGGATTCCTTTACATGCTAGAGCACTCCATATCGCATCATGCTTAAGGGTATCGAAAGCTTTTTCGAAGTCGACGAAGACTATATATAAAGGCGACTGCCATTCGGTGGATTGTTCCACAATCATTCTTAAAGTATGGATATGATCACTGCAAGACTTTTGTGGAGGGAAACCAACTTGCTCATGACGAATGTCCGGCAGTATTGCTTTTGATATCCTGCTGTTTAAAATGTGTGCTATGACTTTATTTACTGTACTGAGAATTGTTATACCTCTCCAATTTCTGCATTCCGTGAGGTCTCCTTTCTTAGGGATGTTCATAATAATACCTGCTTTGAGCAGGGGGTCAAATTCGTTAGTAGCCCAGAAGGTTTGTATCAGTGGTAATAGAAGGGTGGAAGATGTTGTGCTGTCCACTTTAAGCATTTCAGCGGCTATGTTATCAGTTAAACAGATTTAATTATTAGTCGTAAAATAAATGCATAAACATTTTATTAAACAATTAAAAGGTCTTTGATTTTAATTCGCCAAATAAGAGCGAGTACTGCTTCGTAATAAGTTTATTTAATAAACGTTAATGGCAGGTGTTAATAAGCTTAGAAGCTTAAATTTATTTGAACTTGAGGGAATTATGTATTAAGTTTTTGTTTAACAGTTTTATAAAATCTAATAATACTGTTGGCAACGATTTAATTAAAAATCTAAGGATTAGATTTAATGAAAGGGGAATTCAATTATTTTATACCTCCACTCAGGAATATTTCTTTCTAGCAACAGTGTTTTAAAATACAGTACAAAAACGGAAACTAAGGAATTCGGAAATGAACTTTTTGTCGCTCTGCCAGCACGAATTAGATGATGACCCTATAACAGAAGAAACTATCGATAGTAATACAAGAAATGTTTTAACAGAATTAACCGAAACAATTAGAAGTGTTAAGAATTAAAAAAAAAATAAATAAGACTCTAATGGCATTATGGAAAATTTAAAAGCTTAGAGAAAGTTTAAGAAACTAGATGTTTTGTATGTTTGATTGCTTTCGATTTCTTTAACATCTACGATAAATGAAAGAATTTTTCAATCCAAGTTTTATCAAAACTAAAGAAATTATTTTTCTAAAATATTGTTTTAGAAGATATCCTTAAACTATTGAAATAACTGATATAATGATCTCACAAGATTGTTAATTTTTTAATGAATACATGTTTATGACTTGCAATTTTATTTGCTGAAATTACTTGATTTATGAAAAAACTTTATTAATCGGTTAACCGATTAATACCGCAATTAAACGACTATTAACCGATTAAGCCAAAACATCGATTAATTAATCGAGCGATTAGCCGATTAAAGCAGAAACCCGATTAAATGAATACACTACAGAACCTTCGTTTGAGAGATACAACGGAGATACACATGATAACTGATAATGGGAGTGTGACGAATTCCGAAAACAGCGTTGTTTTGTTCTATTGTTGTTTTGAGGCTCAAAATTAAAGTGCTTTTAATGTACCTTGTTCCTTGGAATATTGGTGTCTGAACATAACGATACGAGCCTAAGCTAATATAATTAAAATGTTTTATTGAATAATATATAAACATACTACATATCAAATAAATATTAAAACATCGATTCACTTTTTTATGTCTTTTTGCCTCATATAACGCGTTTATGCACAGCACGCGATTTTTTTAACGTATCTACTGTGTTGTAAAAGGGTTGTCTGTCTGTATTAAATTCTTTAAAGCAAATAAGAAACCAATAATTATAAAAGTTACTCGAACGGACTTAATTGCCTTTCTTAAGAGATAATTAGGCTTAATAGCAACAAACAACTATTATATATAAAATATATGACAAAATCGTGATCCCAAAAGATTTGGAAAATTCAAAGCGCCCTTTTCTGTGCCAAGTTTTCTTTTGGCTGTTTATTGTGTAAGAGTTTTAAATAAAAATGTTACGCTTATGTGGTTTTTATTTTTGCTTTAGTTATAAATTTTTAACGCGAACTATTCTAATGGAATTAAAAGCTGTACGGTTTCTTGAGTTTTAAGTTCTTCAACATCTTGCGAACTACGTACAATTCTCTATTTATTTTTATTTATTTATTTATTTACAATTTACTATGGGTTTGACTATTTTCTTCTTCATGAATTAACAATTGTTGCCCTACAGTAAGCTAAAAGCAATATTATCTTATTAGATCGGTAGCACAATTTGAAATCACAGTAAGTTATAAATTTTGAAATCGACTTTTTTGTATTTTTAGCTTTTGTTATATATTTTTCATAAAATATTTTATTATTATTTTTTTATTAATATTATTTTTATTTGTTTGGCTTTAAATTTATTGTTGAAAGTTCAATTTTTACGCGATCGGTTTTTAGGGTGTTAACCAACTTTAAACCGTTGACGATCCTCAATGGTAATTCGAAATGAAAAATTATAAGAGGAACCCAAAGACTATTTTCAAATACCTATTCAATGATACCTATTTTAATGTATGTCGCCGCCTTTTTTAATTTTCTTTTTAACAAAGTAACGCTTTTCGCCGCCATTTTGAATTGTGACTATTTTCATATCTTTAGTAACACTCGCAAGATTAAAATAAATCGGTTGACGTAAGAATCATCAAAATCGTCCCATGCGTTTGGTGTCTATAGTGCCGCAAAGGAACAGACATACATACACATTCTTCTTTGCGTCGCGCAATCGGGTAAAAAGGATGAAATGCACCCAAAATAAAAATAATGCACTTAAAAGTTACTGTAGATGAATCGAAATTACAGTGAAAATTATACTGCACTTTAGGGGCTGTACTGCTTATGAGCACGTTAAGCAGGCCTTAGCTTAAAAACCGGCTTCTCCTAATCTCTTTAAAACCAATTACAATTAACAAGATAGTTATAATTATCTTCAGTTATCCTAAAATAGAGACTGGCCAGAACTTATAGCGAAAAACACGTCTGATAATATAGTCCAGCTGCCATCAGCGTTGCGTTGATATTCGGGAGATTGAAATGCTATTAAAAGTATATAATAAAAAAGTATATAATAAAAAGTATATAATAAAACATAATAAAACATATTACAGATTTGAATTATTGAATACTTGTTCTTCTAAAATCTGGCATTCATCTTTTATAGACATTGTGAGGTGTTAAAAGTGATGTGAATAATATTTACAATCAATAATTTAAAATACACAAAAGTTTAATACGACAAATAGCTATAAGAAAAAGTGCCTGATGAGCAAAATTAGAAAAAAAGGAAGTTTTTCAAAAAATCATCAAAAATAATGGCGCAAACTTGCGCAAACTTTTTTGTTGTATATCAAATTTTATTGTGATATATAAAATTATTTGTACAGTCGCTATCTTCGCTTTTGAAAACCATCTTATTTTTGTTTTTTTGCAAAAAAGTGTGTAAAAATATGGTTTTTATTTTTAAATCGAATTATTTCAACATAAATATTTAAGATAATTATTTTTTTTAATTTTGAAAATCGCTTTTGATCAAGTCTTTCAGCAAAAAAAAAAATCAATGTAATACCTCCGTTCGTTTAGCCACAAAAAAACAAATAATATAAACATCTTGACAACGAAAGAAACCATTGAAAAACGCATGTAATTTTCTTCACTTTCCTGGATTTAGCAGTGTCCAGAAAATACAAATCTCAACTTAAAGTCTTGAAAATTAACAGTGTGATGTTGAATTTTGTTGTCCATCGATCTTAGTTTTTAAGTTTTCTGTAAATTCAGTGTGCCTTTTTGGCCAGCTTTTTTTACCCGATTAACTGACCAGTTAATTTAAAATTGGACATTTTCGATTAACGGTGTAACCGGTTAATTTCAGTCGATTAACCGCCGTTACAATTTATTTTTCGTATTTTGTAGTATTATAAAGTATTTTTTGTAAAGTATTATTTGTTTCGACTCATATGCAAAATGTATGTTTAGAAATTATATTTCATGCAAACAAATAAGTGTGTTAAGTAATTTTAACTTAAGTAAAACATTAAAAGCTTTAGACGTGGCTATAAAAGAGTTTAGTAAAAACTCTGCTACTCTAATTGAACTTGAGGTAATTATGCATTAAGCTTTTGTTTAATGGTTTTATAAAATCCAATAATATATTATTGGATACATACTGTGCATGCTGTTGCCAACGATTTAATTAAAAATCTAAGGATTAGATTTAATGAGAGACAAATTCAATTATTTTATACCTCCACTCAGGAATATTTCCTTCTAGCAACAGTGTTTTAAAATACAGTACAAAAAAGGAAACTGAGGAATTCGGAAATAAATTTTTTCCCTGAGCTCTGCCAGTATGATTAGATGATGAATAAACTATCGATAATAATACAAGAAATGTTTTAACAGAATTAACCGAAACAATTAGAAGTGTTGAAAATTTAAAAAAATGGCATAATGGAAAATTTTATAAGTTTAGAGAAATCCAGGAAAAGGACTGAGAAACTAGATGTTTTGTATTATGGATTGCTTTCGATTTCTTCAACATCTACGATAAATGAACGGATTTTTTCAAGCCAAGTTTTATCAAAACTAAAGAAATTATTTTTCTAAAAGATTGTTTAGAAGATCTCCTTAAAATATTGAAAAAACTGGTAATTTTTTAATGAATGCATATTTATGATTTTTTTGCTTGATTAAGTTTAAGAATTGTTATGTCTGTTATGTTATTATTTTTTTACTAATAAATTCAAAATAAAAGATAATTTATGCAATTTTGTTTGCTAAAATTACTTGATTTATGACAAAACTTCATTAATCGGTTAACTGGTTAATACTGCAATTAACCGATTATTAGCCGATTAAGCCAAAACGTCGATTAATTAATCGAGCGATTAACCGATTAAAGTAGAAACCCGATTATATTAATACCTTAGTAGTTAATCCTGTTGAAGATCGGACAATCTTAAAAAACACGCTTTATGTGTTCAAAAATTCAAAATAATAAAAAGGAAATTAGTTAGAACTTTTTTATTACTTCTTTATAGGTTAATAAAAATTACTTTTAAAATAGGATAATATATGAACTAAGTAATACACCCTGCGACAGAAAAAAAATACCTGGGAAATGATACTATTATTCTGATAGAGTACAAGAAATGCTGTATAAAAACATCTCCAAACTTGAAAAATGGTGAAAAAAAAAAATTTCTTCTGGAGAAATACAGACAAATTTCTCATAGTTACTTAAACAACATATATACGGTTCGAAATATCTCAGCTTCTTCTTTCTACATCCGCTGAGAAACCTGAAATCGGTTGATATATAGCTAACTTACTGTGCTATAAGTGCATCAAGGTACAAAAACCCGGTTTTTACCCGTAACTTAAGATTTTTGGAGGTGTTTGGGAAAATCTAAAAACAGCTTCTTGTTGTACTCGGCAATACATACCAGAAAATTGGTATCAATTCCCAGGTATTTCTACTTCATTCTATTTTGTACCACTGCTTTATATTTCAAGTACATATGAGGGGTGATTCTCTTAAGCGGATCTTTCGCTATACAATATTATTGCATATATTATTGTACACAATATAGTTCAATTTTCCTGATAGTGAAAAGTAAACATAACACTGAACAATGTTACCAACACATTACACAACTTTCTTTATTGTACAATAAAAATCAAAGGTCTTTTGTTTCTTACCAATATATCTTTGGCAACAAGGAAAAAGTGCTTAAGTCATATTTTGTAGTTTTGTAGGAGAGAACTTTTAAACGTTCAAATAGGTTTTAGAAATTTATTCCTATTGCACTTAATGTTGACTTTTCGTTCTTCGACTCTTTTAATTTAGGAATATATGGTTCTTTCTACTATAATAGAGATATTCAATTTGAAATTTAATATATTATATGGTGAATTAAGCAATTATTCCATATGAGATTATGAGTTGAAAAAAGATGGGCAGCAAGTTATTACGCTATAACTTCCTGAAAAATAGTAACAAATAAATGAATATTTGCCCCGAGGTACTTTTAAATATGGAAAATACAATGGTTATATTAACTCAAAATTTGCTTATATCGATCTAAGCACTTATTCCTTATTGCCACTGATATTGTGCCACCTTCGGATATGGCAAACACATTGGCGATATTATTGTACAATACGAAAAGTCTTGCAAGTGGGTGGGCCGTTTTAGAACCACTTCGATTTTTGCTGATAATTGAACGAACGAATGTAGGATTAGATGAAAATATTTTTCAAACTTGGAAACTGCTTTTTATTAGCTCTTGTATAATGTAATAAAAATTACTTCTCAAGAAGGATAAAATATGAATTTAGTATAATTTTTGAAGTAAATAAGGTGTGATCTCTGAGAAGCACTTGTTTTTTTTTTAGCTGAGAGTCGAACGAATCTTATCGAGTTATGCTAATATAAGTCGTGAAACCTGCTTAATATTTGAAATAAATCGGGAACCAGAGCCCATTAACAAGTAATACGTATTAGATTATGAGGTACTTTATTAAGTGTATTAAAATGTTGCTCAACAAATTTAGTTATTTATTTTTCTGAATTTTTTCGTGCTATCCCACGTTAATGGATTGCAAGTACGCGAAAAAAGACATTTGGAAAATTAGTTATATGTATAACTAAATATGTAGTTAGTAAGATTTACGGTGAAATCAGAAGAGTTCATGGATATGTTCGCCCGTTTTCGTAATATTTTCTTCAAGCTCAAAGGTGTCCAAAATTAGCTCAGTGGAAAAAAACTAAAATTGTAACACATTTTTTTTACTTTTTACGATATTTTATAGAAATACCCTTATATGAAAATAAAAAAGTCTATTCGTTACACTCTCAAGCCAAAGCTGGAATCGAATGATGATCGTTCGTGAGCTAGCCCTTATCTTAATTTCTTTTAGTTTTTAGTTTCCATTTTCTCCAAAAACTACGAATATAATATGTCATATGCAAGGTTTCTTGAAGCCGCGTCTAGTGGGGTATAAAAATGATCCAATAATACCATCACCAACATCACATTCTGTAGAAATGAGAATACTAAAATATGAATCTATGTTGAACATATTAGCCAGCTACATCGCAGCTAAGGGGGAGTTTTGCGCCCTTTTTTTAAGAAAGGGGCAAAATGATTTATACAACGAAGACTTAGAAGGTTAAAATATTGCACATAAATGTGGCATGTGGTGTTTTACATAAAAGTGCTGAACATTTCGTACACCATAAACACAAGATTTAAAAGATTTTTTGTGCTTTATACAAAACTTTTTTTTTAGCTCTTCAAAAATCAAAAGATAGTAGTTGTGAAAGGCCCACCGTGACTTATAATATTTACCAGGAAGGTTCTGTTGAGGGCTACTAAAAAATATCACAAAATTAGGGTAATCAAAAAATCATTTTTCGATCCGGCTGACTTGCCGTATAATGCCCCTACAATATCTAGTGGTGAAATGAAGTTCCAACTTTCTTGTTCTTGCATTAATTTCATATATTTAAAAATGGCTTTTTTCAAGAGGTTGGATGTAGGGTATTGAAAAAGTCAATAAATAAAATAACAATTTCTAATACAATGTAACACATATTATTTTACAAAACCAAATAAAATAAATTTCTTGTTAAAATAGTTAGATGCCATTCATAGATCGTAAAACTATGAGACCAATTAGCTAAGTATTTTGCTTATATGAATCTGTTTTATAATAAATAGTTTTCATGTGATTTAACCTTAAATAAATCGACACAATGCAAGCGATAAAGCGAATAATTCAAACTCTATTATCGCTCCAACTTAAATAATATTGTTTTGTAAAACATAAGTCTTTATATAGTAGTTAATTACAATTTATCGCCCGTCGCTTTAAATATGTGTGGTCTAGAAACGTGACAAGTTTCTGCACTTGCACAAATTACACATAACTTGTTTTGACTAAGCAATATTGTCTGACAATAAAATTTATCACATTAGTGCTTTTCTTTACTTTTTTCTTTCAAAAGGCATCTGTTCAATTCCATTTTCATTCTCGTGTTTTGACTAAATATTGACTCCTATCAACTCTCTGAACCATACAAACATACTTACGTCAATGCATCATCAATCGATCAATAATGCATTTTTTCAGTATTTGTTAAACATTTATAAATGATCACCGCAAATGGCTTATCATTAAATGATCTTTCATGTTTCAATGTTGTTGTTGGTATTCTGGCCATAATTGGAGGCGACATAGAGTGTGTTTATGGTAAAAAAGTCTCTAAAGATTTGGCAAAAGATCTCATTAAAATTTCTTTGTAACTCAGCTGCATGAAAAGTTATAGTGTCATTATATCTTCAATAGTTTCATTACAATTATACACAATATTAATGCCATTATTGATTGGATTTCAATAACAGAAGACGAGCAAAAAATTATGGTATTATAGATTTTAGAAAATAAGTTACGTGCTTTAAGCTTCCCCTAATTGTGCTAAGTTTTTAAAAGTAGTTTATGTGATAAATCCTAATGAGATTCGGTAATTGTGTTTGATTTGTTTCACTACTCGTCATGTTTTCAAGAGTAAGACAAGTTTTAACATGAGATTAATAAAATGGTTTATTTTTCAACGGAAATATATTCCCAGCAAACAGGTGATCATTCTTTAAATGAATATAGTACAAATTTGGTTAAATGTTTCGTTAAGTAAGTAACACCAATGTTGGTGTTGAGTTAATTTTATAAAATTCATTAGATCAGTGGCGGGCATTCTCAAAATTTCCTAGGCACTAGTGGAGAGGCTGTTTTTTTATCATCAAAGCATGTACACCGTGTGTGAAACTCACATCCTGCCCATATAACTGAGAATAAAATGTAACGTTTTAGTGCTATTCGAAATTGAAATTCCCATAAAAAATCTGACGTAGCACTAAAAACTCAAGCCTTAATCCACGATGGGACAACACTTGCACAAATTCAAATAAAAATAAATTCAAAATCAAAATAAACGTACAGAACTGCTCAAGGTTTTCTTTTAAGCACCCACTTTTGAAAACTGGGAAGTTGCAGATTTTGACGCTGATTTTCAAAAATTTAATCAGGGTGCCCCTGTGACTGAGTGGTACTGATGCTAACCTGTCAGTCCAGATATCGTGGGTTCGATTCCCGCCTTAGACTCTAGGTGTTTTCCGCAGACAAGCTAATCGCTTCGTGGGTTGTGTTTGTTAAAAAAAAATAGCAAATAGCAATAACGATATTTTGAGACCCTAGGACACTAATGTGACTATTTTTATGATATATAAAATTTTCATAATTTGAGTGGCTGAAAAAATTAAAACATAATTTGCATCATTCTAAAACTTAGAAGGAAGAGTTAAGAGTTACGCAAATGCTAATTGCTAGTCAGTTTTACTAACATGACCGCAAACACTCAAAAACAAAAAAATTACTGCAGCAAGGCGACTGTTAAAAGGAAAAGTAAGCCAACGATTGTAATAATAGTAATAAGCCCTACTCTAAAGTTACTGTAGAGCTTCCTCATTGTGGACATAGGCTTTCAATAGCATATATTTGCAATACTTCTTAGTTCTAAAATTAAAATCAGGCAGCTTTCATTTAATGTTGAACGTCGCTAAGAGTTGTTCCGCCTTCCGCGTCTTCTTGCACCTTGGGGGTTATATGTTAGCACTCTTTGGCATATGTTGTCATCTTCTCTTCGAAAAGTGTGCCCTATCCAACCAAGTCTACGTCCTCGGATTTCACAGTTTATGTCATTCATATTTGTTATAGCGATCAATTAAGCATTTCGACGGCCTATATTCAAAATCCTCCATATTAAAAATCACAATTTTTCAGGAGAGCATAAAAACTGTTTATTTCGTTCATCAATAGGTTATTTTAAAAAAGTTGTTCTATAACATATTTTAAAATCCCGGACTCAATATTGTGTGAAATTTATTTTTAAAATTTTGCATTATTGGCAGTTTTATGAAGAGATAGATGGTTTTGTTATTCCAAATTACTCAATACGGTATAAGATAGAGGATTTTGAATAGTCAAGAAAATAGTGAAAAAATGAATTAAGTAAATGTGCTGTTTGATCTATTTGGCCAAGTATATATGTATTTAATTTGAGTATATGAAGAATTATTCAAGCTAATCAGGCCTAACGTATTTAAAGTTAATAAAACAAATTTACTACATTTTGTACCCAACGTTTCGTAAATTTTTTGTTGACTTCATATTACGAAAGCCCCTGAAGAAGTCAACAAAAAATTGACGAAACGTTGGGTACAAAATGTAATAAATTTGTTTTAGTAACATTAAATACGTTAGGCCTGATTAGCTTGAATAATTCTTTGTCAACATATTTAACTGACAGATGGCAATATGTCTCTAATAAAGGACTACTTTCCAACGCTCTTCGCGTAACACGAGGTGTTCCCCAGGGCTCTATACTGGGACCATTACTGTATTCGATTTATGCTAATGATATACCAAAACACCCAAACTATTCCAGGGTCCAGATGTATGCTGATGATATTCAGCTCTATTTTGATAGCTCTATAGCTTCCATAAGACAAAGAAAAAACTGAATACCAATAACTATCAAATGAAATACAGCTCTAAGAGTGACAGAATGAATTGATTAAAAGTATATAATATTCAGCTCTTGACTGCAAACACCTGACTTTGGTCGAGTGGGCTAAGCGGTAAAGAGCTCTGCTGAGAATAGCGGGAGCTATCGAAACGTCAGTTCAACCCTCCGCGCAGTCAAATTATTCTTTGTCTACATGCTTCACATTTAACTCTAAATAAAAATATAGTTTAATTGAAAAATTAAATTAAAATCGAACTCAAGCCAAAATAATTAAAATTTTTTTGGATATAAACCCATACAGTTCGACCAACACTCATAACTTAATTGTAAAACTGCCATAATATATTTAAAAAATCCCGGGAATTACCGCACCAATTTCCCGGTATTTTTTTCCCGCAAAATGTGCGCGATTCCGGGAAATATCGAATGAAAAACACTAGATAGAAGTGATGTTCCACGATTTTATGTTTCTTGTCCACGATAGTCAGATGCGAAGATATAATGTTACTCTTTTAAACAAATATATGTAGATATGTAGATAGATAAGAAGACCGAAAAAAAATCTTATTAAAAGTCCCTAGAAGATCTAAAAAAATAAAAATCTTTCATAATGTTATTTAAAGACCTAGAAAATAAAAATATATATAGAGCTCAAGAAGACATAAAAAATAAAAGTCATATATAAAGGGCTCAAGAAGACCTAAAAAATAAAAATCTTTCATAACTCTTATTTAAAACCTAAAAATAAAAATCTTCCATACCTGTTATTTAAAGACTTAAAATATTAAAATAATTTATAAAGGGCTCAAGAATACCTATAGAAAACCTATAAAAAATAAAAATCTTTCATAAATGTTATTTAAAGAACTAAAAAGTAAAAATCTATCATAACTGATATAAGAAGACAAAAAAATTTGTGCTCATATTTAATTGTTATTAAGAGAACACTTTGTTAGAAAGCTTGTAATAAGAATTGTCTAACGATTTTTTCAAATATAAGTACGTTCCCTACGGTAAATGGAACTGACACAAAAAAGTCAAGTAACCGGTCCCCAGGTGGTAGGGACCAGTCCGAGTTCTAACACTTCCTATGAAGCGAAACAGCCACTTTTACTTGGGGATGGCCTAGGATGTGGTTAATTGATACTTTGTATGCACCTTGTAACTTGTCTCTGAACTATCTTATGGAGTCCTAGTCGGCTAGTCGGTGTAGAACAATATAGATTATATATAAATATTATTCCAAATTCAGCTGTAATTCCATTAATTTAATCGATTAATTTATTTTTTATTGTTACAAATCCAAGTAGAAATTGTATTTTATTTTTAAGCGGTGTCTTTGATAGGATTCGAACCGATAACCTCCAGCATGACAAGCTAGTACAATACCCACTCGACCACAGGGGAACTTATATTTCAATGTGATAAATACCAGTTAAGCTGCAGTTAATATCTGAATATAGTTACGAAACAGGTTGCTGAGTGGCATGTCAGTCTCATTGAAGTGAAGCAATTAATATTATATAGACAATATGTGATAGGCCTTCGAATTTGTTCAGTGCCGTTTACTACAATACTAGTCGGAGTACCAACTAAATTGACTGAAAATTGTTAATATGTGACCATCTACACAATATGTCTTTTTTCACCATTCACTACTCCTTATTTTTGGTACCAGTCTCATTTTCTCAAGTAATAGGACGAGTACTTTTGGATCATTTGTCACCAAATTTTCCGCAGGGTTATAACTGTTATGTCCCTGAAAAATACATTTACAAAACACAATTATTACCTACATGGAATATTTTAATTGATAATGACCAAAAAGTCCATTGAAACTTGAATCTTGAACAGGAAGATGTCTTATTTAAGGACTTCTAAAACTTCAAACGATATTAATAAAAATATGTTAGCAAATCGTAATAGTTTAGCAAGTAGTACATACACACAGAAAAATTTCCATGTAAAATCGTTGAAAACCAGGTTAACTTAACATTTTTCAGTAGTGCTTCTGCTAAATCAACATGATTTACAATAATATTGAAAGAAAATTTTTCCTTTTGAATTAACTATATTTCATGTTGATTTAATATTCCAGTACAGTTAAATCAAAATGAAGTTGATACTGAAATAATACGAAAAATCAAATTAAATCAAAGTGATTTCGAGTTGAAACAACGTGAATTTAATATTGGAACAACACGAAGACTCATGTTAAATCAAAGTTATTTCAAGTTGAAACAACGTGAATTTGATATTGGAACAATAAGAAGAATCATGTTGAATTAAAGTTATATCAAGCTGAAACAACATGGCTTTAATGTAGCTATTTAATTAATTATTTTACTTACGTGATAGTCATTAGAAAATTTTTCGTTGTAGCTGACTGCCCCAGCCAAGATTTGAACTCGTGCCACCTGCATGATAGTCCACGCGCTAACCACTGCAGCCACATCAGCTTCAAACTTTTCTTTACTTATACACTAAATAAATACCATCGTATGTAAAATGCATTTCATTTTAATTCAACATGATTTAAATGATTATTTAACATAAAACTTATTTGAAATTAAAGTTATGTCATGTCGATTGAAAATTAAACTTAACGTTTATAACAAAATTGTTTTAATGGTGATTTAAGGTTAGATTAATTATTTTCCGTTTAAAATTAATATGAAACAATGGTAATTTGAAACCAGCAGCAGTAAATATTCGCTGGTAATTCGTTTTTTGTCGTATCTATAGACGACACATGTAAGAATAAACAACAACAAGTCACACAACTAAGTAGAACAGTGAATTGTACCAATGAACAAAGCAAGTAAACACTAACACACTCAAACGACAAATTATTTCTTGTAAATTTAATATGATTTGCAATCAAAATTGCGTCATGTGGATTTTACATTCCTTTTTTCTGTGTGTATTAAACTTTTTACCTTTCCTTTAAATTAGGGGTGTCATACGTCCTGGTTTTCCAGGATTGTCCTGGTTTTAGACAAATTGTCCTGGTGTCCTGGTCCACTCTTAATTTGTCCCGGTTTTTTGCTACAGGTCAATGCAGAAAAAAATTTAATTTCAGCTAATTTTTTTTATGAAAAGAGGCTAAGCTTTCTATTATAACGCTATTTACATGAAGCAATTTTACCAGCATTTCATCACCTTATTATTGGTTTGACCCATAAACATAGGAAAAAGCATTAGAAAGCAGCAAACCAATAACAAGCTGACGATTTGTTGCCTGGGGCCAGTGCTGCCAAATGATTTGGATTAAAAATCTGCACTGAGCGTGGAAAAAATCGGCCTGTTCGGCACTTCAATTCAAAAAATCGGCAAGAAAATAAATAAATAAAGCTAAGCATTTTTCGTTGTTAATCGTTATTAATTTTTGTTAATAAGGAAACAAAAAAATATCAATCGCCAGTCATTTTATGTGGTTTATAAACATAAATGCATAAAAAAAAAATTATTTTTCAAGCTTAAATAACTATATACCTAGAATATAAATGATTTTCGGAATGCATACATATCCGAATTTATAATTTTTGCTAAATCGCTTTTAATATGAGTACCAAAATAATTGTTTTTATGAGTCTCGAATAATCTGTAGAATAAACACACAGAAAAAAATGGAATGTAAAATCAACATGACGCAATTGTGATTTGAAATCATATTAAATTTACATGAACATATTTGTCGTTTCAATGTGTTAGTGTTTATTTGCTTTGTTCATTGCTACAGTTCACTGTTGTGCTTAGTTGTGTGACTTGTTGTTGTTTATTCTTACATGTGCCGGCTATGTAGACGACAGGAAACCGAATTAACAGCAAAAATTTACTGCTGCTGGTTTAAGATTTCCATTGTTTCATATTAGTTTTAAATGAAAATTTATTAATCTAACCTTAAATCTCTTTGATTTTAAATTTTTCACTCTTAAAACAACTTTTTTATAAACGTTACATTTCATTTTAAATCAACATGACTATAACTTTAATAAAATAAGTTTTTATAACATAAGTTTTATGTTAAATAAGCATTTAAATCATGTTGAATCAAGTTGAAATTCATTTTACGTGCGATGGTATTTATTTAGTGTATAGGTAAAGAAAAGTTTAAAGCTGTTGTGGCTGCAGTGGTTAGCGCGGGGGCTATGATGCAGGTGGTACGAGCTCAAATCTTGGCTGGGGCAGCCAGCCACAACACAAAGTTTCCTGATGCCTATCACGCAAGTAAAATAATTAATAGAATAGCAACATTAAAGTCATGTTGTTTCAGCTTGATATAACTATAATTCAACATGATTCTTAGTGTTGTTTCAATATTAAATTCACGTTGTTTAAACTTGTAATAACTTTGACTCAACATGATTCTTCGTGTTGTTCCAATATCAAATTCACGTGGTTTCAACTCGAAATAACTTTGAGTCAACATGATTTTTCGTATTATTTTAGTTTTAACTTCATTTTGATTTAACTGTACCGCAATATTAAATCAACATGAAATATAGTTAATTTAAAAGGATAAATTTTCCTTCAAAATTATTGTAAATCATGTTGAATTAAAATAAAAAGCCTATGAAGCAAAATCACAACCGAAAAATGTTAAGTTAACTTGGTTAAAGAATTCCTTCTAAAGTTTAATTTTCTAAGGAACATCGAAATTTTGTTTAGTTACTCGGGTACTGAAGAGTGTGCTAGGCTATTAACTGGGAGGTCGCAGTTTTGATTCCTACCAAGACTCGAGTGTTTCTGCAGAAAAGCTCAAAAAGGCTTAAATCAGTATGTGCGTTTGTTAAATTGTATATATGTCCGTTATTTGCAGACAAATGTGGGAGGGCCATAATTTTTTTTTTTAATTCTGCTAAAACTGGAAAAGCCTTTATGGAATCGCCTCGCTTTATTTTAGAAATTGTTGGGCAAAAATTATATAAATTAATTTCAGTCTTTTTGAATATTTGTTCAAGAACTTTCAATCTATAAAATTCTGAAATTTCTAATAATATCAAAAATAGTGGCGATTGTTTTCTTCATTACCATATTTAAATTTATTAAACTTAGTGATTTACAGTTAAAATCAAAATCAAAGTTTTCGTATGAAAGTCAGCATTTCTATATAAAAATTCACACAAAGCCTATGGCTTACGTCTTTTAACTACTGGATGAAATAAACACATGTCGCCTCGCCAACCCATGTGTTTATTTTCACCCCTCGATATTTTAAATTAATTTTTTATTTTTGATTATTGTTTTTTATGTATGAATTACATGTTAAGCTTTGTATCTATGGTTTACTTGTTGGACTTCAATTTGAAATATATGGTTGATACATGTATCAAAATAAAAATTTGTTGCGGTTCATTTTTGTATGATTAGTTCTTGGAATATATAAGCTTTTGTTTGAAATTCGTTTGTGATATGCATTATAAATGTCCTGGTCGACGGGTTCAGACTTTTGGCAGCCCTACATTAAATGTATGTATGTCAGGAATCAGATTATGTTTGTGCTTCCAGCATCGGCAGCCCATCACATCAGCACTTTGAAAGTTCTTACAAAGAATTATCGGTTGTACTGAAATCATTTTAAATTTCATGGCTTTCGTAAGGTAATATATCTATATATTTTATAATACTTACTATGAATAGTCCAAACTTATCGTTTACATCGCCCGTTAATCCCTTTAATTTTATATAGTGACTATTTTTTAGTTGCTAGATACTTTTGTTTATTTTTCATTTTATTTTAATGACAAATAATAAATTCATACACGTTTTGTTCACGATAGTTTTTCATTGGATGGAAGTCCCGAATTCAACAATAATGTTAACTGAAAATTTAATCACACACAAATATTCTTTTATACAAAGGAATTTGTAATTTTTAATAAGAATATTTAGTTTAGAAAATAAGTTATATTACTTGCCTCTTTAGGTTTCGTATGATTTATTCTCACAAGCTATATATTGATTGTCATAACTAAAGTAAGATTTATGAGAATATTCGGCCACCTAATCCGAGTAAATTTTTCGTTTTCCAAAAATAAATAATGCCCCAATTGATGTATTTTAAATCATATATAGTAAATTAATTAATTTCAGATATGATATCCTAAGCTCTAAAAAATAGAAAGCTACAAAAAAGTCTGAAAAATGTTCGCTATTAGTGGACTTCATTTTCCAAAATCGGGCGTTTTTAAATCGACTGGATTTACAGAACAGGCAGCATTAATGTTGATCAATTTCATAAATTAGAGTTGTAACCGTTTTCCAATCAATCTTTTTTCTCTTTGTATATAATAGTTATAACCGTTTTCCAACTAATCTGTGTTATCTGTGTAGGTTTAGGTTTAGTGCTTCTCACTCTTTTTGTGTTTTTACTTAGTAATTTAATATTGTTTGGTTGAAAATATTTTCGAAGGTACTGCAGACGCCTATGCTTTTGGTTTTTCACATATTTGATATAGGTTTATATTCTAAGTTTTTCTTAACTTTATTTTGCTTAACTTTATTTTTCACAGTGTTATTCACTGTTATTCTTCCCACCCTTAATTATAAAAAGCAGAACGAAAAAACTTCTCCGAGTTTCTTTAAGTCACTAATGCATTTCAGTTATATTGTCCAATTTTTTGCCGATAGATGATGTACTTTGTTCAATTCATCACAACGAACTCATTTCCAATTTGTATAATGGGATTGGAATTACCTTGATATTTATTTGGCTCAAATAATAATTTTTTTACGATAATTAGACAATTGCTTCAAGTGATTGTAGATATAGGAAAACTAAGCGTCAATTTGAGTTATTTTCATAGATTCAGTTTGAGGCGGCACAATACTTCCTTCTAATTCTCTTTATTTTCGGAGCAGTATATTGGAATTCGTGATCCAAAAATTTTTTAATAGATTTCACCTTTTATACTGCATTGCATATTAAGACTACGAATTTTTCGATCATTATAATAAAAACTTTGTCCCACACTTTGATTTGAGTTCAAGAAAACTTTTTCCTGCTTCTCCAATTCTAATGTGCATTTATTAGTTTAGTTATTATTAATTATAATTCACTATTTCACAATTTCATAAACTTTTTACAATTTGTCTCATCAAAAACTGAAATTATTTAAGTTTTCTTTAAAATGTCATCAATACAAAAAAATGTTTCGACATCCAACCACTATTATTTTAAGTTAAAGACAAAAGTTTTTTAATAAAAAATATTAAAAAAGAATGTTGTTTAATTTTATGTGCTTTTTTAACTTTATGTATTATTTTTTTTAACGTATTTGCAAAATATTCGTTTGAATTTGGCAAATACGAATCCGAATGTCATGGTAAAGGTGAATATTCGACAATACGAATACGAATATACGTAACATCGCTAGTGTTGCTTATTTTTTGTATCTTATGGGCTTGTGTATAATAGATTCTAAAATTTAATGTCTGTTTCAATACCTAAACTTTTTGCATACATACATACATATTTCAAAATAGGAAATTAATTTCTAATTTGAAATTGTGTATTTTTTATTTTATTTGTGTTTTGTTTGTGTATTCCAAAACTTGTACTAGGAGATTTTACTGTCAATTTGCTTCTTCGATATCAGAGTTTAAAAAAATTACCCCTATCAACAATTCATTCAAGTTTATAGCAACTCCATATCTAATCTTATCAATAAAAACTCAGCAAAAAATGCTTATAATGAATATGGAAAGAAAACGAACATTAAACCAAGAGTTTTATTTGTTTGCAACGATAATCAAGAAACATTAAGATCAAACGTGAGATTGAAACTGACAAACAATCAAAGTGCAATGGGTGTGAATTGAAGGTTTAGCAGTACCCACTTGACCAAGACGTTCGTTAACGATATCAAATTCGAATATATCTCGAACATTTATCGTGTAAAACTTTCGAATTCGAATCGAACAAAGTTCACCTGTCGCTCAGTTTTGTTTCAAAAAAATTTGATTTCGGAGGTTCGTTACTAATATCAAAAGTGAGCCAATATCGAACAAATTTCAATTTCACAAAAGGCAGGAGCAAAAGCAATTTTTTAAGATTATTATCTTTAGTTTCTTAATTTACATATTTATTTTATATATTTTCTAATTCTTTAACTTATGCTGCAGCTAACCAGTTTTGAACGCGGTACCTCCAGGCTAACAAACTAGCACACATGCACTAGGCTATCGTGGCAAATTTTTCTCCGTTCAATTATTTCACATACGTACATATGTGTTTTTTTAATTCTTTAACTTACGCTGTATGCAGGTAGATTCGAACACGGTACCTCTTGGCTAACAGGTTATCGCACATCCACTAGGCTGTCGTCACACATTCGATAAATTATCGAGCGAAGTTTGCTTTAGCGATCATTCATATTTTTTTAGATTCGCGAACAAATATCGAACAATTTTATATAAAAATTTCTTCGCTTTAGTGAGTATTCGCCTATATCGAATCTCAGGTCAAGTGGGTATGAATCGAAAAAAATATATAAAATTCAAACAAAATAATACAGTATTTTTACGTGTAAAAGTATATGTAGTAAACTGTAGATCAAGATTGATTTAACAGTACTTAGAATATAGCAATTTTTATATCTAAATTAACTTCTAGCTATGGACTCTATGCTTTAAGTTTAAAAAAAATGCTTTAAAATTTGTTTTCAATATTAAATACATATTTATTAAATTAAAACATCTTCATAAATATAGTTTGTAGTGGAATACTAACTAACTCATACTGCTACTCTTTTTGTTCGTTTTTCTACTCCATTTTTTATAGTAAAAACCAATGGCTTTTGCGGGAATCTAGTCAACAACCCCCGACTGCTATACTAGTACACTGTCAGCTAACATTACTGACCACCTTTTACTATACATATACTAAAATCTCAAAATCTTATTTAATTTTTTGCTCAAAACACTTCAAACACTAAACGGAGCAGTATTTTTCTAATCAAATTAACTTTTTCATGAAGTTTATTATAAATTATTTTATTGTCTATCATGACAACAGAAATTATTTGATTAAATTTCTGAAATAACAACAAACAAGAGAAATGTTTGAATTGTAATACTGACATACAATTGGCAAGAATTTATGTTTGTGATCGAATGCAAATTATGCCATGACATTGATTGATATTTTTAAATAATGACATAAGAAAACAACAAACTGCGAACAATCATGAAAACAACAGCAATGGCTAAACAAAAATTTTTTTAATGAAATAATTAACTTTTAGCCATGACAAATTCATTTCGAATAACTGACAAGTTCACTTCTACTCAACAGCCGCCAAGAATATGCATAAGACTGTATGAGTGGAAATCGTTTCATTATTGAATAAATATCTAGAATATATTACATAATTTATGTAATAACTTATTTACGTTCCAGAAATTTTCTGGTTAGATGCTTGATGCACAAAGGAACTCTTTTAGAGGATGCAGTCAAACTTTTATAACTTTACAAACATTTAATTTAGTTTGATATACATATATACTAGTGATGTTACGAATATCAATTTATAATATTCGCGAATACGAATACGAATATCTGAAACAATATTCGCCGAATTCGAATACGAATATTCAATCTAAATAGTTAGTACCACTTAATATTTCAAATTTAATTGAAAAAAACCTAACCTTTGCGTCAATAACAATAAATTGAGAAATACTGTCACAATACTATAGGTATTTAACATTATTATGATATTTCGATGACGGAATTTGAAATTATTAACTTAGCACCTGAATGCCCCTTTTTAAAATTTTTGGTGGAAAGTAAATAAGGGAAAATACGAGCTTCTTTTACCTGTACCCAGGCAATATTTAGTGACACCAGCGGCAAGTGCTCCGAGCGAGCGATCGTTTAGGGGTGCGGAGCTTATTTACACACCGCGCAAGAGGCTTGATGGAGAAACTTTTCAAAACTTTTTTTTTGAAGTTCAACATTCCTCTACCGAGCTTTGAGTATTACTTTAACATGATTAATAAATTAATTTAACAGGACTTTACGTTTTAAATACCATGTCGTTGTGAAATATATTTTGTTTCTTTTGTCTTTACTAAAAGAAGATTATTGTTTTGCGTTATAGACAAATTTTTTTTAGTAAAAATTAATATTTTTGTTTAATTTTCAGTATTTTTTATGTATGTACTATTTTTAGGAACGTATTCACAAAATATTCGTGAAATATTCGCTTGAGTTTGGCGAATACGAATATCATGAAAGAGGCGAATATTCGGCGATTCGAATACGAATACGAATATTAGTAGCATCATTTATATATACACCACCAGTAAAAAAATAAAATTTGGATCTCTTCAAGTCTCATACCCTAAATCAATGGGGTTTTAATGAATATTAATTACCCTAAAAAGAATTTCACGTCAATCACAAAGTTTGATAAAAGGCTATTTTTTGTATTTTTTGTGTTTCATAACTTAATAAAAATAGTATTTACAAAAAAAATTTCTGCTGAAAAGTTGTTGTCTATGCAGACTTTTATCTAAATCGCATAGACAGAAAAAAATAGATAAGAATTATAATTCATAATTATGTGCAATAAAATAATTAACTTAATACAACATTTATAAACACCGTGCATTTTAAAAAATACGCAATAAAAAGTGTTTAATAAAAAAGTTATTGAAAAATTGCAAATATTTAATAAACATAGCCGTTACATCAAAAAAAAAATTTAGAAACTTATCTTTATCTAAACCGAAATTAAAAAGCTAACACCACCCAAATACTTCCTATTTTAAAACCTAAAGCTATTTTTAAAACTTTAAACGCGTTTTGCCAATAAAGGAACGATATGTACGTAATTCGATGTATATATTGACATGCTTTTCAGGGGTAAGTACTTTAAAACAAGTTTTACCTCATTAAAAAATAACTGGGATATGGCTCCACTGAACCAAATTTCTTCGGTAATATTAACTAAAAAATTTAGTATACACTCAACTAAAAAATAGTTACATCGACTGAATTTTTCCTCAAATATAAACAAAATTTATTCAAATACACGAATTTTCTTCAAATCAACACAATCTTTTTTGTTAAAATATATTTTTATGAAATCTACATACATGAATAACATTTAGTTAAAAATATAGCTAATATTATGTTAAATACATAAAACTTTTGTTAAAATTGTAATAAGCCAGTAGTAACGCATCGTAAGGAGAACAACACATAAAAATATTTAAACTAGCATCCCTTAAAAGATCTTAATTTGAATAATCTATCCGTTTATTTGACTAACTTTTGTTAACTTAATTTCTCGCATCTGTTGTTTTGAATACAAACTCGTTAAAATTTCATTATAGTAAGAAGAAGAATTTTTTAGTAACATTGATAAATAAATATTAGTATATATGAAGGTTGTATTTTCGTTAAAGTATAATTTTTTAATAATGTATTTATTTTAACTGAATGAATGCAGAATTGAATAAATTTCGTTGAAATTAATTAATTTCTTTTACTTTAAATGAATAATATTGCTAAAACTGACTATTGACATGTAATACATTAAAGAGTAGTAAATTTGAAGAATTATTGTTGAATACAACATACCAATGCTTTATGAAATTAGGGCCTGTAGAATTGAAGAAGTTTCATTGACTTTAACTAATTTCTTTTTATAAAATCTAATAAAGTTCTTCAAAACGACTAAAAGTATCTAAAATTTAATAAAGGTGAGTATAATTGAAGAAATTTCGTTAAATTTTAGTTGAAATGAATAAACCAATGTAAAACTGAATAAATTTCTTCAAATTGTGTATTAAAATTTTATAAGCAAATCCATGTGACAAAATACGAGTACGTGTAATGGATTCTATACTAAACATATAATTTTGTGTGGTAACAAAAAGTGTTTTAAATAACTTTGAGAAGGTGTAGAAAATATACTTATACAAATTTCTTTTTAAAAGAACTTTGCTCATTTCACACTTGTGTATATTTAGATTCTCCAGAAAAAAACATTGACGATTGCATTAAGGCTATTCTACTGGACAACTGCTCTTGGGATGCAACAAAATTTTACAGACTGCATGAAGTAACACAAGCGAAATGCATTTATGATGACTTAAGCAAATAGGCACAATATAGAAAGTCATTTGGACTCAAGTTGGTATGTGCTCATGATAAATATTACTATTTAATTTTGGTTACAGTTTATGGAACTCTTAATATGTGCATGTTTTAATATGCTTTTTTTACACGAGCCATAATTTTGTTCTAACATTTGTCAAACTTCTAAGTTTTTGCTTAAAAATGTATGCTGTGTTTCAAGATCGCATAAATGACTATTCCAGCAAGCTTTTATTTAAAACTGTGAAATCGTTTTAAAACTTATATTACTTTTTTATTTTTTCAGATAGTCGTTGTATTGGCCTTTTTACGTCTTACATAGTCCTTTGATACCATCAACAACAATATTTAGTGTAACCAATGGGAAAAAACAGAAAAGCTTTGTAATTGCTGGAAGCACAGTCGCTGCATGTGAAGAGGAATTGCTGAAGAATTATGAAGCAGGAACACAAATTCAGCCTTTAATATTAATTTCTGGTTCAATCTTAGAGCAAAAAAATATCGTGGTGTATTTTGAAGGCATACAATACCACATGCGTTCTGCATTAAGTGCGATATATATTTGTTTTAAAGTATTTGTTGTATTTAATTTGTACAATATTGCTACAAATACTGACTATAACAGTAACCAAATTAATTAGTTAATTTCAGCAGTTTTTATTTTATAGATTTTAGAACATACTAACTGTTGGATTGAATTTAGTTCTAAAGTTTTTAAAATAAAAATATCAAATATTTTCATATATATTGTTTACAAAATAAAAAATATTGCTTTAAATAGAAAAAGTAAATATTCCTACTGCGGTTTAGGATATGAATAAAATGGGGGTAGTTAAAGTGAGTAATAATTCCTCAATATAAATAATAAAGTTATTCGTATGTAATAAATGTAATAGTCAATTTGAATTATGATTCTTCAATTTAAATAAAAAAATATTCACATAAACTACATTTATTAGTTTATATCAATAAAAATTCTTCAAGATTAATAATATTTAACTAAAACAATTAGGCAATTAGACTAATTTTGTAATCAATTTAACTAAAATTTCTTTATATAAATAAAGAAGAAGTAAAAGTTAAATCGAAGAAGTTTCTTCATTATAACTATTTACGAAATTTTTCTGTTTTTACGAAAAACGTCCGTATACTTGAATAAGAAATTTGTAGGTTGTATAATAACCTACATTTCTTCACTTTAACATCCCATTTTGCATTATTTAGGTAAATTTATATATATATATATATATATATATATATATATATATATATATATATATATATATATATATATATATATATATATATATATATATATATATATATATATATATATATATATATATATATATATATATATATATATATATATATATATATATATATATATATATATATATATATATATATATATATATATATATATATATATATATATATATGATGTGGACAACATCTGAGCATCGAATGAGACCGACCCCATGCCCCAAAAGTGATCCCTCCCAGAGATATGCGCGTTTTATGAAATTGATAAAGCGATAAAGTAAATCTACTTCTTCGAATTCGTCCACCATTTCATCCTAAAACAGTTAGTAAGAATGTTATTAGTTTTAAATTATTTTCGCGAATAACATATTAAGGTTATGTGAAAAAACTTTCGTACTATCTGAGTGATATTCACGATTTAAAAGAATTATAAATGAGTATTTATTATAATTCACAATTAATAATTTCAGAAAATAAACCTGAATTCGAAAAAACGCGAGCAAAATTGATATCAAACACATGGAAACAGCGCGCTAGGTAGAAAACAGTAAAAAACCAACTACACAAAACAAGAGGTAGGCGACACCTACGCGCGTTTTCAAGGATAATCAACACATTCCTGACGTCATGAGATGTGTCGCTTTCAAATGAGACCAATACCAACACGCTCAGTTATGGTACACCAAAGATACACCTATTTAAATCTTTAAAATAGCTCTCCTGAACAAAACCGGTTTTTGCCCTTAGGTCCCTTTCTATTTTGCGCTATATATATATATATATATATATATATATATATATATATATATATATATATATATATATATATATATATATATATATATATATATATATATATATATATATATATATATATATATATATATATATATATATATATATATATATATATATATATATATATATATATATATATATATATATATATATATATATATATATATATATATATATATATATATATATATATATATATATATATATATATATATATATATATATATATATATATATATATATATATATATATATATATATATATATATATATATATATATATATATATATATATATATATATATATATATATATATATATATATATATATATATATATATTATTTATTCAAATATTTCG